>CAEFZX010006599.1:0-57546 GCA_903066825.1 Alfaro cultratus | reverse complement strand
AGAACATGCAAACTCCGTGCAGAAAGACCCCGGGCCGGGAATCGAACCCAGGACCTTCTTGCTGCAAGGCAACAGTGCTACCAACTGCCCCACTGTGCTGCCTTATGAAGAAAACAGTCATACTTAATAATCACAGCAGAATGGTGCCATCAATTTTCATCCGCTTGAACCAATATTTTTTTAAACAGACGTTTTTGCTTTAAAAACATACCAATCTTAATATTAAGAGTAATCATGAAATTATTTGATTCTTGCCACAACTCTTTAATCATTTTAAACACCATAAGTTGACAACATGTCTCTGAGGAAAGTGTCTAATTGTAGAGATTATACTAAAAGCTCACAGTCTGAGAGGAGAGTAACAGAGTGCAGCACGAATAAAGTTGGATGATAAAACTACCCTCCTGGAAAAACAGGAAGCAAGTCAGCCAAAGAGATGTTGTCAGGCACGGTGGAGGCAGCATCATGGTGTTTTACAAGAAAGTGGATGGATTAATGAAGCAGGCCGTCATGTGTCCTAATGGGTTTGACACAAACCCTATAACACACTTAGAGTATATAAGATTAATTTAATAATTAAGTAGGATTAATTTTACATAATCCTTCCAATCCACAGTATCATCATCCACTACTCTTAAGATATTTGGATGGCGTAAATTATTACATTCAATTTCCCTTTGGGATAAATAAATTCACTTTGAACTGAAGTGAATTAAATTGAATGTTCTCCACTGAAGGGCTTGGTCCATGCCAGGAAACCAATCAGTTTAAATAAACTCTACTACTTATGATAAGAAGAGTAGTAAGATTACTATTCAGATTAATGTTAGTGGTTAGTGGCTAGAAAAAGGGTGTAAATAGCTGTGGGGCATTATAATTTACTAACAACATGAAGAGACCCAGATTTTATTGATTTTATCCCCATCCATGCTACTACTGTCTAAGAACATTGCCATTATATTGCATTAGCCTGTTATCTCCGTGGTCATCTCTTACGCAGAGCAAATAAAAAGAGAAAGTGAACAGAAAAAGGACTCATTTTGAATCGACTTTAGTGCGTCTTATATCAGATCGGTGGTAAAAATAGTTGCCCTTGAGGTATGAATAGGGCCAAAGAGGTTTCTGTCCTCTCTTTTCATTGATTTGCCACAGTTTGCTGCTGAACCAAAAGGATACTTGCGAAACCACATCCAAGATCACAACCCGTACCTCAACACGTTTTGGTTTTTTATTTGGATCACTGGCTCTGACTAGCGAGCGCGAAACGTCTCGACAGGAATAAAGCGAGAGCCCCACCCCAACATGTTGCTTTTGACAGAATGGACTTGTCGAATATGAGCCACATGAAACTGAGATTTTCTCTCCTGCGGCTTAATGATCGAGATGAAGGCAAAAACTGGGGAATTTGATCTCCTCAAACTCATTATCGTCATTATTTACAGCAGGGACTTAAATCTACCAGTGATGCGTTTTACAGTATTAGTGCTGTTTACCTCTTTTTGGTCTCCAGGCACAAGGTGGCAAAGATCATGTGAGCGTTGGAGCTGTAATCATAAGAGTTCTATTGTGTTTGGACATAGCTGTAAGAAAGATTCATGAAAAGAGACCTTTTCAGTCGATTGGAGCGTGAAGGCTCATATATTCCATGTGTGAAACGGGAACACTGTCATAACTCCACATCGCTTTATAGTTTTTTTGATGATCCTTTAAACTATTCTACCATCAAACAGATTTTGTCATATTTACTAACTCTGTGCTTGGCTCACACTCTGCCGCTGCTGCTTTAATTTACATTTCTCACCACAATATGATCACACAGATCATATTGTATTTTACTGGTTGTTCCACAATAAAAATGCAGCACATAGCTACAGATTCAGATCACCCATTTACACAACACAGAGTCCTCACATAATCAAAACACATCTCGAGAAAAGCGCTAAACATTTCTGTAGCTTAGTGGGTTATCACCATTTGAAATGCAATTACTAATACAACCCTATCAAGATACTGTGGTCTTCACATTTATATGTTTAGTCTATTTAAATTGTGATCAGTATGTCTGATTTTTTTAAGTTTGCTTAAACTAGTCAGTCGGCTCGTACAAAACTTTACTTACAAGTATGAACTGTATCTACTACCTTAAAAATGAAGTGAAACAAAACTTCCTTCTCACCTTCAAAACAAAAGTCTTAAGGAAAATATAATGCGCCCTGAAATGTAAATATATTATTTTAAAGCTGACTAAAACATGTCACAGAATCATCTAAGTTTGTATGTGCTCTATATGATTTAACATTGTTTAATTTAGGGAACTGCTTAACTTTATTAATCGTTATTTGCAAGAACAAGCATGAAAGTAGGTCATATTTCCCTCAGGCCTTGTCAAGACTAACCTAAAGAAGAGAAAATATAGTCTGAAAAATGAATGCTATTTGTGTTTCTCTGTTCAAAAACCACAACAATAGTAAAGTCGCTTTCGTTTTCTTTGCCCAGCTGTGTCGCTTTGTCCTGACTCTGCTTCTTATTCGTTGCAATGTGAGCTGAGGAACTTTTACTGAGAGGAAGAGGTCAATATGTCAGAAAACCACCAGCTACAAATGTTTCAGCCCATCCCAGCTTTATTCATGCTCATAATCTTGACTATGTTAATCTCAAAATCAATGACAGCTACTGTGTAGATCGTGTAATTAAACTTTGTTTAATGGAATATAGCTTTTGTACACTAAAAGTGATCCAAAGTAATATATCTGAGGCCTCAGACATTTTACCACAGACACAAGCAGAAGGCGAAGTAATTTCAATCACCAAAGAGCACAGAATCACCTAATTTCGTTTTGTTTTGAACTTTTTTAGCTCTGCTATGAAGAGTTTTGGGAAATGTTTTTGTCCTTTTTGCCCACAGAAGAAAAATCCTTTGCCTCAATTCACTAAATGACCAGCAACTAATGCTAAGCTAGTAAGCGCTTAGCCTGACGTATTCAATAATCTGGTTTATCTGTTTAACTTATTAGCTTGTAAAATTCTCAGGAAGATAAAATAATAAAACAATGCTTTTTGCTGTAAAAGGCAGCAGAACAGCACAACTTAAAACAAACCTTCAAAATAAAAGTGTTAAGGGAAATATGACCTATTAAAGCTGATAATTAGGAGTTGATGTAAATAGCTAAATAGCTCCAAACTTAAAAACACAGCAGCCTGAATATTAAGTGCTTAGTCTCCATTTAATAAAAGGCAGATGTTAACTTGTTCACTTTGGTAATCAACACTTGTAGAAACATTAGTGCAATGAGGGATGCTTGGCAGAAACCTTAGTTTCACAGAAACATTTTATTATGCATCATTTGTTCAATTAAGTCTCTCCAACAATTAAGAGATAATTTGTGCAAACTCTTTCTTATGGGGGTTTAGGATTATTTCAATTGAACTACATTAAAAAAAAAAGCTTGTTTTCCTAATCTTTAAGTTATTTTGTTGATCTGATTTATTTTAAATTTTCCATTTAATTATACAGGTAATTACTGAATACAGGGTCTCTATCTCAAGACAAAAGGAATTTGTAGTTAAAAATAAGACATTCTGGTTCAATATCTGCAAACATTAATATCACAATCACTACAACTACTACTAGTAAAAACTCCTATTTTCAAGAGTAATTGCACAAGATGCTAATAGAAATTTATTGTTAAGCTTCTATTAAGAATAAAGCATATATTGTACACATATTTTAACAAAAATATTCACAGTGGTTCCAGTGATGAATCTGCAAGCACACACTCATATAACACTGATAGCAAGATGTTTATGTTGTTGCATCCTTATCGACTCTGGAACTTTCTCACTGTAGAAACTTTAAGAAAAATCCATTAAACCAAAACGTTTCTCAAAGAAATGAGCAAGAAGAGGAAACAAGGCAGTGCAGTGGTCTTTTACAGTAATCTGGGGATTAATTTAGACCATTGTTGTTTATATGTAGAGATCCTATTAAGCTGTAGAAATAAAATGGTAACTTTTTGAAAGTAGAAAGGTGTGTTACTGAAAAAGACAAACTATAATACCAGTTAAATCAGAAAACACATGAATTCTGGAGGGCAAGCATGATGAGCATTTGTTCTCAAAAAGATTTATAAAAAGGGAAAGTCCTTCCTGAACCCAGGTGTTTTCTCTCTACTCTGTGATTCACCCGCACAACAGCAGCGGATGAAAACTGCAGCAGCAAATGAAGCGTGAAGCTGTGAACCTGAAAGAACGATATGGGCCCTGAAAACGGAGCAACACGGAGCAACACGGCTTGTTTTCACTTCACATTTCCAGCCATTTGTTTACATTTTACTCCACAGAAACACGTTAAGCTCAGAGTGAACGTAGATGTGGAGCCGGAGCAGCTGGCTCGTTCTCTTTTAGGGATCGAACAGAAACGAGTTATGTGGACCGTTTGAGTCATTTAGATCCAGCCGTTTCAGGCTCTGGGAATGTTTTCTGCTTTTCTATGTGTATTAAAGAGACATCAATCATTTCAACACACAGCCATTGTAAAATCAAAGTGCAACCCCATTTAAACTCTCAGAAATTTCAGAACTAATGATTTTAGAGAAAAATGTGTTTAAACTGTATTGTGTTCCTGTTTTGACAGTGAATGTACATAAAATATCATTCTGCCATAGTCGCCCGTTTTCTCTATGAACGTTTGGTTTGGTTACATACCAAACCAAAACAAAACACACCATGAGGATTTCTCAAAACAGAATGACACACTCTGATATTACATAGAAACCCTCCTGATTTTTGCAAGAGATGTGATCATATCACATCTAAAACATTATTAATATCTTATTTATTATTAATTAGTTGAGACTTACAATTATGACCCAGAAGCAGCATCCTCCACCTACGGTCTGTTTGACACTTGGACATCTTATAAGTAAATCTTTCTGTCTCTTATGTCTATCTGTTTGTAACTAAAGAGAGGAATTATAGTATTTAGACATTTAAGCACAGCTGCTTATTGTTAAATACAGAAAAGTGAACACGTTTTTCTTTGAAACAGAAGAAAATACAGTACACAGGCGTTTGAAAAAAGCCTCACTGAGTTTTTGAGTTAGACTCAGTCATGTTCCCAATTGCCTCTTTTGAAGGTAAATCATAAAACATTTCCTACATCTGCTGCATCACTAGAAGCAGTCGGGTGATTTCTTCTTGTTGCTTTATTAACTTTTGAATGAACACTGAGCAATATATCAAAATAACATTTTCCTTCACATAATTAATGTGTGCTATATTGCAATCACAAGGACAGCTTGCAGGCAACATGTGGGCAGTAACATTTCAAAGCTACTTGGAGGGATTTTCATTATCCGTTATCATCAAAACTGATTTTGGCAAACAAAGTCAGAATGATTTGTGATGATAGATGTACATATGTGTTAGTCATAAATAATATTGTCTTAAAATAAAATGGTAATCTTGGAATATCAGTGTTTCCTTATAATGTGCAGCCCTATCTTATATGTAGAGTTAAATTAAGATTTAATTAACCACAAAACACTTTGCATCAGCAAAAAGAAATAAATCAAATGACCACAATTTCTTTTGTCTTTGACTATTTTATCTTCCAAGTCTGTGTTGATTTCAATGCAATTTGCTTCAACTTACAAGAATTATTTTGTTTTGTAACACAAATCCTCTTTTTTAATTTTAAATCAGTAAAATTAAAAACAGGCTGATGGTTTTGGTAGTGCCAAAAATAAAATATGATACTTAAAAAATAAATGTTTTCAATTTTCATACACTGAAATACTCTTTAGCTTTTAATATTTTAAACTAGAATACTTAAAATTCAGTTTCAACTTATTTTTTTAAGGATTAACTTTTTTTTTTTTAAATAATACTGTAATATTTTTCAAAAGTAAAACTTTACGGCTCATTTTAAGTTCAATAATCACAGAGGCATTGCTTAAAAATCGTGGCACATGACGAGCACACTTATCACGCTGCTGATAAACCAAAAAAAAAAAAAAGTCCAGATGGTGTTTGTTTGTAGCAACCTTGAAACTGATTACAAATGTCTCAAAACCTCCCATATTAAGAGGGAAATCCCATATGATGTAAAAAAGCATCTAAGATAGAAGCAAATTGCAGATGTTTCTAAGAAACAACCGTATCAAAGGTCTGCATCATTTGTTCATCCGGCTTATATCAGAGTGTTGAGTGGCGTCAATGGTAGCTATCTATAGCAAAGGTGGTGATGTGGGCGTAGTGTCTGATGTTAGCTTTCAGGTAATGCTAACACATAAGATGCTATTAGCCTAAAAGCTAGCTGCTTTCAGTTCACACATTTCAACTTATTTTAACACCATTCCACACTAACTTTAGCTACTTATTGATACTAGAGCATGTGGTCGAGTATTTCTTTAAAACGCTTTGCTTTTCTAATATTTTTGCTAATTTACACTTTAATGACTTCACATTACAGTTCAGCTTCTTCGGCAGATCAGCTAAATAATTCATCTAACAGGACTCACTTGTTTTTTCAGAGAAGTTTTATCCAGTTTTTTCTTGGTAATTCTAATTTTTGTCAAACCGGTAAGATTTGAGAACACTTGAGAATTGAATCCTTCAACCGTCTCCCTGAACTTAATGTTCGTTTATGTGATTTATTATGTCGAGTAACAGAGCGAAGAGACTGTGTGGAGGTATGCAGGGTGTGGCTGTTATCTTGTCATCTTTGGTCAGGAAAAAGGGTTATACATTATTTTCTGCTTAAATCTCTAAATCCTTGATATATTTATTCACAAATAGAGAGCAAAATGAAAAAAAGTGCAGGGAAAGACGAACAAAAGAAAACGGGTAAATATGTGGAGACATGGATACAGTATACACATCCCTCCACACGTATATTAACGCCGTCTAATTCTTTCTCAGGGGTGGGACTGTGGGAACCATGCTGTCACTTCCTGTGCCCGCAGGCCTCAGCCAATCCCCATCAGATAAGAACCACAACTCTACCAATGAGAGCTGGTCTTCAGCTTCACATGATGGGACCGAGGCAGCGATAAGGACATAACTTGCCAGGGAAAATGTCTTGATCTCAATCGTACTCCCCCTTCCCCACGATCCCCCCTTCCCACCAAAATAGTTGTTTGGAGACAAGGTTTCTTTTTGTCTTTTGCCCATAATTACGCTCCCTTTCATCTGCCCCCCTGTTCCCCTTGACCCCTACTCTGGGGTCAGTGGCCAGGATATCCCACTCTCTTCGGTCCAATAATGTGCCTTTTAGGGTGGATGAAGAGGGGCATTCATGCCAGGGCAGACAGGAGAGCAGCAAGGAGAGTAATCACTCCATCACACTCTGCCCCCGTCTGTCCCAGCTCCTGCCCAAACACCCAAACAGCTTGCTTCACTCGTCACATCAAAGACCTGGAGCTGGACTGCAGCCTCAGCCCCACTCGGCACAGAGGGGGACTGTGTCGCCACCAGGCATGGACAAGCACTGACTCGCACACACAGATCACCAGGGAAAACCCCTCTAAAAGATTTCCCAGTGATGATACAGTGAGGCGGATTACTCAACACTGAACCTTCACAATTGCTGTCATGAATCCCCACCATGGTGTGAACACAGAAAGACTAACCTGGAGATCAACACGGTTCGTGAAAACAGAACAGGATGCTGGAACCTGGACCCCCGTCTGAGGCAGCTGCAGCTCAGTAGAAACAGTGGGCAATGGCGAATGTGAACACAAGGGGCTGAGGGCTCATTCACACCAGCCCTGTTTGGTCCACTTTAATTGAACTCTAGTTCGTTTGCCTAGAAAGTCTGCCTTGATTGGAGAGTTGTGAATGCACAATAGAACGGACCAAAACAGTGAACTCTGGCCCGCCTAAAGACCTAAGTCTCGGTTTGGTTGGAGTGATCTCTGGTGCAGCAGACCTGAGATCGCTCCAAAAGCAGGCAATGGACAGTAACGCAGGGCATTGTGGGTAAAACGCACGAGTTTAGAGCTAGAGGCAGAAAGAGCTTGTGGTGTTTAGCCGTAGACCAAAAAGAAATCCTACAACCACTAAAATCTGACACTCCTCCATATTTATTTACATTTTGTGAAGAAGGAAGGTGTGCTGGTCTTCTGAGGATTTCGTTTTGTTTCTTTTGGTGGTTCTTGGTGCAGTCCCACCACAGGCAAGGAGTTAAAAAGTTTTTCCAACTGGTTTGAATAGATTGACACAGTACAGTGTAAATGTGAACCTCATTAGCTGAAAATGTAACAAATGCTGCGATTTTGGTCCCCAATCAAACTGAGTCTACTGTTTTTCACACCTGTACTATCAGGTGTGAAAACACCCAAAGTCTCTGGTTTCTCAAAAGCCGTATGTCAAAGCACATCCCTGAGACTGAGACACACCGTTCTTTTTAATTTGCTCACATTTTCACAAGAAAATTAAAGTATTGTATCCTTTTGTTTTCAAACCCCTTTACTTTGATACCCTAGATGCATTCAGAGCTCAGCCAATTTGTAAGTACAGTCCAGCTGTGCATTATTTAACCTCAGCTGATCTATGAAGGTGATAGAGGTGTTTCTGAGAATATTAATGAGCAAACAGCATCACCAAGAAACGTTCAAATTTGCAAGGGAAGATGATAGAAACAGTGAAGCAGTGCGAGAATTGGTAGCAGCGTAGAAATGCTGTGAGCTGTCTTCCAGACTACAGCCGTATAAATGCAGGCTACCTGGGGGATCGTTTCATGCGCTAAAACCTCAGCAGCACAGATGTAACATATCACTGTCACAGAAGGTGGTCTGGTTTGTGGGTTGGTCCCTTGATGCTTTCGGAGTTGCACAAACCAATCGGGGTGTGTAAACAGTTTGAATATATTTTAAAGCAGAGTGTGCCAAAAGAGTATTGGAAAATCTGCCTGGTTTTAGATCACCATAAAATGTTGGAGGGTCTTTATTACCCTGCATGAAAAGAACAATAAGCAGTTTGGGTCAGGATCTTAAAAAAGGCTCATAAAGCGTTGAAGAATGACTGGAATCCCGCCAGAAAAGTCCAGTCTGTCGAAAGCATTTCTAATACGGAGAGCAATAAGATCAAACGAGTACTTTGTTTTGCTCAGCTTTACAGGCCATATTAAGTTGGGGAATCTTGCAGTGACTTGCATAAGTATTCAGACCATTTGATCTTTTACACATTTGTAAACTTTTCTACCAGCTTTGCACATTTTGGCCGTTCTTCTTTGAAAACTGCCACAAATTCAGTCATACCGGACTGGGACTATTGTATTTATTAATAAGAAACTAACATTGTGAGTCCTTTCAAACACTTATTTAATGTAGTAAACTATCTTTTTGATGGCAGTTTCGTCCAATAAGTAGATTAATCATCATCAATCAGTCGATTAAAACATTTTCGCTTCATTATAAATAGCATAGATATTGAGATATTGTTTTGTAACCTAACTGAGCTCTAAACTTCTCCTCCATCACCCTGGTTGTCTGCTGTGCTCTTTGGTCTTCATGATGCTGACGCTCTCTAATAAACGTCTGAGGCCTTCACAGAACAGCTGCATTTATATTGAGATTAAATCACACACCTGGTCTCACTACACTAATCTGAAGGTTGATATGCGCTGCATTTATGTGCATCTCTGTAAAGGGGGTTGAACACAAATGGGAACGACATTTGTTTTATTTTTATATATAAAACTTATTGAAAACAATCTATCATTTTCTTTCACTTAATAATGCATATAAAATCCTTTTAAAAAAAATACATTATTTCATAGTAAGGGTAGCTGATATGGACAATAAAGTTTATGATAAAAAACTATTTATTGCTTATTTGTCAGGTGACTGCATGGCACAGTATTCATAGCACCACAAACACAAATATTGTTCTTGAATACCATTTCCATTTGAAACAGGCAACACTTACTTAAAAGAGTGTGATTTATTTCAGTAAACTGCACACATTAACCACAGTAAATGTTATTTACTAATATTTATTGATGCTCTCGTGGAAAACGCAGTGGAAAAATATTAATAAAATTTACAATCATACTGTCATTTTTTTACATTTACTATCAATAACTTAAATTCATCATGACAAATATAAATCAGATTTTTTTACAATAATTGATAAGCGATAAATGCCCACCCGTATTTCATAGAGATTTTTAAATTGGGTGTATCTTGACAAAATGTGAAAAGGCTTATATGGAACGGTATGAATACTTTTGCGAGGCTCTGTGTGTGTAATTTGAGTGAGCGCAGATATCCAAGAGAACAAACTAAACTAAGAGGACGTTTCAGGTAAGGCTCGGCGCTCATCAGTAGTGCGACCTCGTACGCCCACAGGACTAAACAGTCCTCAACCCGCCCGCCTGCAGCCATCGAGCCTTTAAAGTTTTACTGTGATCAATAGCAGGATTAATTGCTGAAAGGACAAGGGGAGGAGGAGGAGGTGGAGAGAAGGAGGAGGCCTTCGGAGCCCCAGGCGAGGGAGGGTTTTCAGAAGGTGGGGGGGTTAAGACGCCGCTGACAGCTAGGGAAAGCTGAAGGGATTTAAAAGGCGAGTGGAGGGGAGCTGGACTTGGAGCTGCAAAGGCTCAAGAGGGGGAACTTCTACCTCCCCTCCCATCCATCCTACCCCACCCCAGGTCACCTGGCGGCGTGCGGGGTGGCGGGCCATCAGATTAGGATCTGAGAGGAGGAGATAACGAGTTTATTGCCCCCTGGACGGGACTGCTGGAGCCAGGGAAGGAGGAGGGCAGGCCGAGCAGGCCTGGCTGGGAGGCTGAATGGTGTCGGGCGTTTTGTGTTTGTTTTAACCTGGGGAGATAGATGCAGTCAGGCAGGGTCTTCATGAAAGAGCACCCCGGCAGGGCAGTAAAAGACGCAGGCAGAATGGTTAGAATACCAGTAAATTCGCCCCACCAGCAACTGCAGCAGCCCATCTGTCACAGCCTTGACAACGGATATTTGCATATACTTGTTTGCAAACAGGCTCAAACAGTCCAATAAACACAATGAGAGCATTCTTTATTCTTCTTCTTTACCTCAGTGGATAAAAAAAAATAGCAGAAATTTCATGATAGCAACATAAGTGATGCTGCTAATTACACCAGTTCAACCACTGGTCCAATTCATGTGTTCAGTAACATCTAAGGTCCAGAATAGAACTCCATTCCTCCATTGATCCGCAGCATTTACTTTCATGTCATCTCCTGAGTTATTGGAAATGGGATAAGGCCAATCCTATTACAAGCGAACACAGAATAACGTATGAAATCTATACGTATTTCACAGCGCCGTAATCTTCGGTCACTGGATTCTGCACACGTATTGGGAGCCCGTATTAGCTTTGCGTGTCTGGCCCCGACGCTGGAGGAGAGATAAGGGGAGCGGATATGAGAAATATGAAAAATAGCTCTGTGATAGGATGATCAGTGAGAATGAGCAATACGGGGGCGGCGGTGACAAATGGGACAGGGCGTCACGGAGGAGAGCAATGCAAAAACGGCATTAGAGCCAAGGACACGGTGATTTTCCGAGAGGAGTGGAGGTACTTTGTTAGAACGAACAGGTCAATAAGAAATTCATAAAATCAGTCATTTAGTTATTTTCTTTCCTTCCACATAATTCAGTTTGAAGGTATTTGGGGAAATCCTATTAACAACAAAGAAGAGGCAGACATGCTGCAATTTCACTTCCAGAGAATGAGAAATTTAGTGCTTTTCATGCTACAAACACAACCTTCAAAGCATTTTCTAGGAGTTTTTACGGGAGAGACCAACACAAGGTGCTGCATAATTGTAAGACAGAAGGGAAATGGTACATTTACAAACATTGTTGAAGGGAAAAAAAATCCTCTGCAACCAATTGATACTAGAAGTCACACATTTTGTAGAAACCAGTCAGAGTATACTTGTGTGTAATTTAATCCCAGTATAAATCCAGCCGCTCTGAAGGCCTCAGACGTTTGTTGAGGTGTTTTCACACCTGGATGAAATTGTAACGTTTGTTACATTTTCAGCTTCTATGGTTTGCTTTCACACTGTACTGAGTTAGATGATCCGAACCCTTTGAAACCTGTCCTCCCCCTCCTCACCTACGGTGGCGCTGCACCAGAAATCACTGAATAAGACGACACGAAAACCAATGAAGAAGATCTGAGTGCAACTTCCTTCTTCACAAAATGTAAAGAAAAATGGAGCAGCGTCAGCTATTAGAGGTTGGTCTGTAGCAAAACACCACAACACATTCCTTCCTCTAGAGTTAGACTCTCGCATTTGTTTTGGTTGTTTTTACCCAGAATGCACTGCGCTATAGATTGCTTCCTGCTTCTGGAGCAGTCTCTGGTCCGCTTGCATCCACGTATGCACCAGAATTTACTTCAACTGAACTGAAATCTAGGATTTCAGGAGGACCAGAGGTCACGTTTTTTCCGCGTCAGAGTTTGACTGCGCATTCATACCAAACCAAGCGATCCGGACTTTCTAGGCAAATGAACAAGAGTTTGATTGAACTGGACTAAACAGGGCTGGTGTGAATAAACCCTTTCAGAACATTAGTGAACAACCATCATCAAAAACCAGGACTGGAATGTGTTAAAGCCTTATTAAAAATCCAGGCCTAAAGCAAAGTTCTACCAAAACTGTTCAATTGTTTTTGACAGAAACTCTCCTTCCAATCTGAGCCTGAGCTATCTAGTAGAGGAACGGCAGAACTTCCTGTCTGTGGATGTGCACAGCAGGTACAGACCAAGACTTGCAACATTGGTGGCTCTACAAAGTATTGTCTCACTGAGGTTGAATACAAGTGTAAGCCACACTTTTAAAATTTGTATTAGAAAAAACAAAACATTTTTTCACTTCCTTTTGTTTCACAAGTATGCTTCAGTGGGTTGGTGCATCTTCTCAGACCTTCAATAACACTGAGGTTTGTGGTTTTAAAGTGACAAAATGTGAAAAAGTTCAGGGTGTATGAATGCTTTTGCAAGACTCTGTGCACCTTTATTAGCACAATGAACTGATAGTAGGTGATAAAAAAACATGGCATACAATGGAGTAATCTGGCAAACAATCCAACTGAAGGCAACTGAAAACGGACAGACATCCACCGCGTTGAGAAACGGGATGAATGGCAACAGCTACCCTCAACCCTCACACACTCGTTTGCACACTCGGAGGGATTTTGGGGGCCCTGCCGAGCGGCACGTGAGCAGCCCTCTGTCAGCTGTGTTTGCGTTGGGGCAGGCGAGGGGCGCCCCGCACCTTGGAAAGAAAGTAGAAACCCAGTGGCAAAGGGAGAGAGGAGGGGTTGCTCCGTGGAAAGGCCAAGGCCCGAAGAAGAGAGAAAAGAGCAGCCACAAAACAGCTTTCCTCCAAAAAGAGAGAGACACACACACACACACAGAGAAAGAGAGCGAGGGAAGGGATGAGGAGGGGGCTGCTGGAACAATGCTCCTTCAGCTGCAGGTGCAATGGCTATAAGGCGGCGGGCGTGTGTGAGTGTGTGCGTAGACACCACTTTCTTTTTTGTGTTAATTGAGCTGATCTGTTGTCTTTTCTCTGCTGCAAGTTCAACTCACAGCTGATTAACATGTGGCCTTTCGGAGCTCCTGTGTGTGCAGAGAGTGTGTGCAGACACACAGAACGAGCCCCGGGTAAACGACACAGGCGCGGGGTGTGTAGACAGAGAGCGCTAACTCGATTTGCACTTGTATGGAGCGCGGCGCAATGGTTAACACATCTGAATACAGGCTTTATGCGCCGCATGTCATACAATTGGAAGTGCACAGAGGCGTCACCCAGCCACTAGATTAAATAGCATACTCAGAGGATTAGAGGATTTTTACCTAAGAACAGCAATGCGGCGCATAAAGCCCGCATTCAGCTCACCTACAGTAATTACTGCCACAGTGTTATGTTCCTATTATGAAACTCTATCGGCTCTCCTCATGCACTTCAAAAGCCAGAACAGGAGACGCTACTGTGATCGCGCCAGGTTAAACAAAGAGGGAACTTTAATATTGTTGAGTTTGACATGAAAACATTTTAGGCGACTGAGCCTAAATCAGGCCCGGCGAGTTGACGCCGCGACAGCCGCCCCCATGGTGGGCCATCCTGATATTCAGACCCCACCAGACTCGGAGAGCCTGTTTGGACAACTGGTTCCTATCCTAAAACTCACACAGAGTATCTCAGCCCGAGGCCAGACCGGGGCCAGGGCCGGGGCCAGGCCGGGGCCAGGCCTCGGCAGAGAGGTGCCATCGTGCCGCCCGCCAGCTTCAGACACCGTCTTCGCTCGTGCAGAGCGGACAAGAAACGCGTTGCGAGAGAAACCCTCGGGCCATCGACGGAGGAATGAGGCACAGAAACATGTGTAAGGCCTCAAAGAAGACACCAAACATCACAGAGGAGCGTGTCTCCCCCCCATCCCACCATCATCCTACACCTTGGCCCGTCCCTTTCATAGATTACAGGGAGAGCGAGGAGCAGAGGGTAAAGATGGGGAACTGTGATACGGAAAGTGAGCGAGCGAGGATGTCGAAGGCAGAAACAAGGAGATTTTGCTCTCCACTCCTCTCTGCAGATATTACTGCTTAATTAAAAGGGCAGCATGTGCTAAGTATTATTCCAGCTGAGATCTCTATCTCGGGCCTATGTAATAAGATCTTCGGCGAGCTTACAGCTAAATTTTCGAGCAAATTTCCTTCCTATTCTTTACCCTTATTTTGCCTTTTTGCTCTGTTTTCTGCTGTCACTGCAATCCTTTTTGCTCGCTCGCAGGGGCCGCGCGCGATTGCATGTGCAGAGCGTGACTGTTTTGCATGTTAATTAATGTAATATTTTGTACACCTCTCGGGAGCTTGTAAGTGTTCTCTTGAATGTGTTCCAATTAAGAAACATCCCCTCGGGCGCAAATGTCTTTGGACACACTGAAATTGTTCCCCATATTATTATTTTTTTTTTCTGTTCGCGTTTTTTTGGGAGACCGTGACGTGCGTGAAGAAAATGCAAAGTTTTACGCAAAAGATGTGGGGGAAATGTGCTCGTTGTTGTGTGCAGCCTCGCCCGCAGAGCCGCCTCCTTCTCCTTAACTGTCAGTCTCAAAGCCGTTCCCGCTCGTCTCCATCTGCTCGCCGTGGATCCCGGTGATGATTCATGTCTGCCGCTAATGCCGCAAATCCAGAGATGGTGCCTGGCTCGGGTGTCAGGCTGTCGTCTTTTAAAAGCAGCAATCTCCAAGCCCTTAACAGTGAGACTGCATCTTAAAAGCAGTTTGAAAAAAAAATTAAAAATGTGCAGAATTTGATGAAATATACATCTGGAATTCACTCAGAAGTCGTGTGTAATTTCTGAGGACTAACGTGCTCCAGGTTTATATATGTCCACCAGGATCTGAGCGTGACTGCCAAGTCGTTCATGTATCATGGCTACTGGAGACTGCAGAGGGGGGTGACCATCAGTCCCTTTTTGCATTTTTTCCAAAAGAGTGGCTTTGGACTCACATTCAATCATCTGGTAAATTAGTTTAATCCTGCAGCAAATCTGTCGCTCTCCTGGGACGTTTCCAGAGGTGTCAACCAGAGATAAGGACTGTGTGACAATAAAGCCACTAAAACCCACCAGGAGCAGGGGGAGGTGTTGAGGGGGGGGGGCACAGGTTTTAACTCCTCCATATATTCGATGCTATTTGATTTATGAGAGCAGGAAGAAGCTCTGCAGTTTACTGCTGTTCATAGGAAGCAAAATGACGACAAGCGATGGTGTAAAGACGAGGAGAGAAGAGCCATCTGTGGCAAAATTACATGAAGTGGCGTAAGTGTTATGTGCTTGGGAGAAGCTACACTTTTTAAAAAAAGAAAAGAACCTACAACTCACACTGCTCCAAATGTTATGTAGCATACAGACTATTCGAGTTGTAGTAATGTTATCAATTGTGAAACAAAAATCCAAATCTGAAGTTTTAAAATGCTACCGCTGAAGCAAAGCCACTGACGAGTGGCACTGACCAGAAATTTGTCCAAACACCCTAATTTGTCATTCTTGAATGAGAGGGAATAGTGCAACAAGTCTCATTTCAGTCAGCTGACCGGCAGTGTGAAGCAACAGGTAGGGGCGGGGGAACTCTGTGTCACTCTGAAGCTTCATAAAGTCAGAAAAAAACGACTCTAATCTGGAGGAGCGACAAGAAAAAACAGTTCTGAAACTGAAACTTTCAAAAATCTTGGTACGACCTGAAACTCTAAAACACACCAGTATCTCTAATTCAAACATTTTCTAGCAGTCGATTTCTGCTCCATTATCCATTTTGAAAAACAACAACTCATAGTAGTGTGAAGTAACAGAACTGATCATGTTCCATTTATCACATTTACTGCTCTTTTTCTCCTCTGGACATCTTTTTTTTTTCATCTTTTCATCTCAACGATACTCCACAAGGGTCTATTAAAACCCGACCAGCCGGAGCAGCTCGATCAGAGTTATCCAGAGGTTCATTAAAGGCATAAACAAGCAAACAGGAATAGAGACGGGCAGATGAGCACACATGGCCCAATGACAGGAATCGCCACACAACAGCAGACTCTATGTCTCTGTTTACTCTCACACACAAGCCCATGTGGATCACTTCTGCCCTCTATTGACTATGAAGAGGACTGCGGCTGACGGGGCGTGGAGTTGCTTTATGCACTTAACTGAGATGCTAGAATAAAACTTGACTGGTTGCATGTGCAGAAAGCACAACAATGCGGAGCAGGAAAAGGAAAAGGTTGTCAGATTGATTTATGGCATTAACACATATTACTGGAACTCATTTTACTTTTATGTAAGTCAGAGTCTTACCCAAAATGAGAACGAAGAGTAAATCTCCTACTCCTGATTCGAGATCTTGATACAAGAACATCTATTAAAACATCTACAAAACTTTCAATAAATATAATTTTGAATAATACATAAAATGTGGAGAAAATCAAAACAAACAGCATTATTTCATTTTTCAGAAAAAAAAAAAAAATCTAACTGTGTTCATGAGTGAGGAAACCATGAATGGCACCGACTGAAGTGTTTTTAGCCCAATAAAAGTTCCCAGATGTGAGTTAACTCTGGATGTCTAGAAGTTTCTGAAAGCAAAAGGAAACAATGGGAAAAGTGAGCTGAAAGTTAATGTGCCGCAGAGTGGCAGTACAGCAAGTGGGAGACAGAGGAAACAAAATGTGCAAAAGAGGAAAGAAAACTTCAAAAATTCTCTTTGAGGGAAAATAAGATCACAGGCCGCAATTATATAATTCTCGTCAAGCGATGGTGACGATAGGCGAGCAGGAATGCATGAGCATGGACACACATAAATGTAACCCAGTGGGAGAATAGCCTTTCTGCCTGCATTTCTAAATGTTGAAAACTTATAGGGGTCACACGAGGGTCAGGTACAGGATGAGCGTGTGTGTGAGCCGGGCTATGAGGAGTGGGCCCCTGATAAAAGCACTTCTTCTAATTTCCTCCTTTTTCTTCCTTTGTGTCCATTTGGTCCCACTCTTTTTAGTTATGATGAAAGTCAAAAAGTCAAACGTTTCCAAGTGCCCTGATGCCAAGAGCAGATTGGAGAGGGGAGCAGGACTTGTGAAGTGTGTTGTTGCGTCCAGCGCTGCGCTCGTGTGCTTTTTTTTTGTTTTTTTTTTTGGCATGATTGTGGCAGTGTGCTTCGGTCTCTCAGGGCTTTGAGAACAATCAGCAGCAATGTGGTGCACTGCTTCCAGATGAGCAGAGAAGACAAACCGGTGCAGCACATCCCCAACTAACTTCCTCTGTTTGAGGAAAAAACGTTCACAACGAAGTGAAAGAAACAAGTCGAAGCCCTTGTTACGCGTCCCCCCCCCCCACACACACACACACACACTAGCATCCATATACTGTAATCACATGGAGCCACACACACGCAGACTGGTTGAGGGGCCAAGGGGTCTGTTGCGAGGTTCCCAGGGAGCCTCAGCAGTCTGATGGAGGCACTTTGTCTGAAGCCGGTGCAGACTGCAGCAGACTCCAGAGGAGATGCTATCAGCTGCTAGCTACGCTACGGCCGGGAGGAGAGTGGGAGGGAGAGATTCGAAGAAAATCAGGGCGCACAATAACAGAAGGCACAAAATTCAGCTTTTGAAATCAGGTTATAAAAGTAGGTCATTTAAACAGAAAAACCGAGACTCCGGTTGGCCACACTAGCCTGAGTTGTGTTAGCCGCATTACCATGACTGCTCAAAAGGGTTGTTTGGATTTTTTTGTTTATTTGTTTTTTGTCTCTAGTGAAGTTCTTTAGAATTATAGTTTCCTGTCACGGAGTTTACTGCAAAGTGAAGAAAGTACTCAGGAAAGTCCCACGTTTTTAGTTAGCTAGTTTAACTAGCTTTAGCTGATTTTTGCCGTTAAACCAAGTCAAACTCAAAAAGTTGAAATCCATGGAATACAAAGCAAAACAAACAAATCAGAGTCTGAAATTTAATTTTAAAAACGTTTTGCTTCTTTGCACCTTCCTAGTTGTCATTTTAGGTGCCCTCTCTCGTCTCTTTTCCCATTTGGCTTCTTTATCTCTTCCACCTAATAACACAGAGGTTAATGGAAGAAAACGTTTGTAACCATGGAAAACTGTCAAGAAGAAATGGTGCTACATATGAAATTAACTGTAGACGCTGTCACATTCCCACTTTAGTTTCAACATTAATTACTGTTCTTTTTAATGTTCTTCCATATTGGTTATCATAGTGGCTCTCTCTCTTGTCTTTTGCTTTCCATTTCCTGTTCTGTTCCTTCTCAGCTACATTTCTCTCCATAGTAACAACTTTGTTGAAATAAATTGCTCACATGACCTCTAAGCTGGG
Organism: Alfaro cultratus; assembly: GCA_903066825.1. Classification (NCBI taxonomy): domain Eukaryota; kingdom Metazoa; phylum Chordata; class Actinopteri; order Cyprinodontiformes; family Poeciliidae; genus Alfaro; species Alfaro cultratus. Next base: position 38,676 of record CAEFZX010006599.1, on the reverse strand, counting down.
CTGGCATCAGAGATAATCTAAACTATTTACATTGCTATAATTCGTTCCCTCTTTCTCCGACTCTTTGCGTTGCATCAGTGATCCTCTTGGTGCCTCCTCCTTCTCTCTTGCCTCCACCTTTTCTTTCCTCTGTTTCCTGAATATATTTTTTTCGTTTCACCGCTGCTGTCTGAGAAACATCATCTGACTGTCGGCACAAAGTTGAAAGTTTGCAGCATCAACTAGTAAAAGGCGAAGCAAATGGAGCAGACAACTTCATCATTGTTGTTTGAGTAACGGACATATTCTGAAACAGCTAGTCTGACATTTATCTTTGAGCTGCTCGGCAACGTTTCTGCCACTGGCTCTAACTGTTGGAGAATCAGAGGATTTGGGTCATTACTGACATCAGTAGTGTTTTTGAGAGAGGCTCCCCTTCAGCTATCATAAATTATTATTATTATTATTTATAAATTATTATCGTTACTTAAAGCCAAAGAGAGACCCATGTTTTCAGGCAGACCAGATTTCATTAGCTCATCAGCTGAGCTTTCACATCTGTCCAGTTAAAGCAGACTAACCAAGACACTGAACTCTGCTACATTTAAGAAGGAACAAGCAAATCTGGAGTGAAAGTGCAATAAATGTCTACACTTTCACAAGAAACAGTTTGCAGGTTTGTTCCTGCTTCCTCAGCCAATAACATGTTACTGTACTTAAGTTACTTTGGCTGATGCTACTAGATGTATCAATTTTCCTGATCAGTTGCAGCTTGAGCTCTCCCGCCTTCTCCCAGTGCAAACTAGAAACAACCAATCAGAGCCAGGAGGCGGGTCTTAGTGCTGTCAATCACCCTTATGCAGTTGGTTATAGGAGCAATAGGAGGAGCTCAAACTTCTCACAGATTATCTGTCGTATATTGAAACAACATAGTGAGAGTTTCAACAAACATAAAAAAAAAACATTTTTCTAATAAAAAGTTACAAACTGCAGATGAACAATCAGCAAAGTCACAAAAGTCTGTGTGGTCGTCCAAACTAGTTAAACAAAAGGCTCAAGTTCAAGAACCTAACATCTTTCCCCAGGAACAAATCTGTGCACATTACACACAAAACGCTGCAGAAAGCAGTGAGAGTGAACGCCTGAGGCAAGTGTTGGCAGGCAGAGTGACGTATAGTGAAGCTGTGGAGGGGTCAGGCCTGAGACAGACAAAAGTTCAACAAGGAGCAAGACCTCTCCAGGTGTGGCCTCCTTCCTCAGCCACAAAGCAGGAGGCTCCTGTAATCACTTTCTCCTGCTTTTTTTTTTTTTTTATCTTACAATACTCCTCTATGGCAGGTCTTAAAATTATAAGGAATTTACAGAGAAAGGTGCTGAGCAATGATATGAACCACAAAAAGTGGATACAGGGATGACTGTTTTTCATTTCTTCTGTTTTTTGTCTTCTTTAATCTCTGATTACAAAGGCAGCGTGGCGTTATGGATTGGCTGGGGCGAGCTGACGTAGCAGTAGACAGATCTAATGTGTGCTGTCTGCTGCATGGCGACTCCTTCGTTAGAGCGTGAGGGTGAAGGGGAGGATGACAAGGGGTAGGCATGAGGGACTCGCACCGTGACCCAAGGATTTCCATGGCCTCTGTCAGCGGAAAATTAGATTACAACAGTCCGACCAGGGGGGCGACCGAGGAGGGGGCGTCAAGAAGTCTAAATATGGAGGGCCCAGTATGTCTATAATCACTTTATACAAGTTAAATGAACTAAGAGACTTATCTCCTCCTCGCTGTCCAGATTGTCTATGTTGTGTCAAGCAAATGCGTGGCGCTTGGCTCTCTGTGGTGTAACCATGCAAGGATGCCGAACAGCGAAGCATAAATATTAGCGATATGTCCAGACGGACGGCTTTGACGCGAGATCAGACTATATGGACCAATTTAGCTGGTGCCATTCAAAATGAAGCGTCCTAGGAAACAAGCATAAATACGATAAGCAGCATGTCTGCTTGGATTATACCGTTCAGCATAATGAAATTAATAACCCAAGGTGGAAAATTGATTTTGTTTTATTTTTTTCTTTTCTGAAATCTCAAGAAAAGAAGCACAAAATGGTTTTTGTTTATTTGTTGTTTTTTTTTCCTCCAGTCAAATGATTGAATACAACTAGCATCAGGGCTGCAACATTTCAATGAGGAGCTGATCGTTTCAGAAAGAGCATTTAAGGACAGAAGGCGACAAAAGAAAGATGAGAAGGACAAAGTCTGGAGGACGGAGGACAGCAGCTGAGGATGAACGGCGACGAAGGGAAAAAAAACAAGAGGCGAGACGGGGTGACAGACAGAGACGAAGCAGAAAACTAAAGTACGTGTAACATGACACAAATGGACAAAAAGTATTTAGCTAATGATTTATTATTAAGCAGTGCAGGCTGCCTTCCCCTGCCCAATCCTTGAGCCCAGCCCCGGTCCCATTGTAGGGAGATGGAGAGCCAGATAAGCGCGGCTGTAATGGTAGTCAGATGGCAGGTGGGCCGGCTGAATCCGGGGTTAATCACTGCTAAGTGCTGTGGAGAGGGGAGGACAGGGAGCCTGACTGAAACACTGTATCCTACGGGTGGTGGAGGCGGCGGCGGTGTGTTTGGCCGTAGGTAAGTCAGGCCAGGTAACTCAGCCCAACAGCTCATGGAGACAGCTGGACCCTCTGTGCCGGGCGGATAATGGTGTTAACTCAGAAGAGTCGCCACAATGATGCGTTACATCAACACAGTCCCCTCCTTCTCGCTGCCCGGCCTGCACTTTCAAACCATGTTAGGCTCTTTTGTACGAGCTCCATCCTGCCTTATTGCTTGGAGCATTTCCGAGTAACACAAGTGATTTAATCTGTCTGAGAGGAAGAGGAGAGCGCTGTATAATGCAACAGGGAGGCCCAGGGACCCCAACATGGCACTCTTCTAGAATCAAATAAAGCTGCTGCAGACGAGGCGATCAAAAAGTTTGGGCCTGGTTTCCAACTGTCCTGTCACCCGCTGATTGCAGTTCACCATCAAGAACTATCGAAAATTGAAGTGTTAAAATGTTCAAAATAATAGGAAAAGACCAAAATTAGAGTTTCTTTTCTCTCTGCATCACTGAAAATCTGTGACTTTGACTTTGTTGCATCGAGTCTTTGGAATAGTTCGCCAAATGAAATGATCACATGTTCTAGTTATAAAATGTTTGCATATTTTCCAAAAATGCGGTTGCTAAATAAGCAGATTGTACTCACCAAGAAACAATTGTTTTATGAATCGTTTGCACTTTGATTGGTTTGCTCGGTTTTAGTGAGAATGAAACCAATGAATTATCAGACATGCATGCAATTAATTATTATACAGGCTTTTCACCAAATCATTATCTGTTCAATCAGACTTGATTGCATCAAATTGTCCAGGTGCTGCAAACTGGAAATTTATATTTTTTGTTATAACCTGGTACCATGAACCTCTTCTACTGAAAGAATAATTGTGTAAATAAATAATCTAAATAAAAAAAACTGTATGAATACAGTAGAATTCCTTCATATTTTAATAAAACGGACATTTAGACAATGTATGGCTCACCAACCATTTTTTTCAGTTGCTCAAAATATAGAAATGGATCATATTACATTAGATTTTTAGTTTTTTATCAAGGCGCTAATTTATTGCAATGTGGTAGATTGTTAAATTCTTTATTCTTTTATTATAACTTTATGAGAATATCAAAAATCCTTTCTGTGATCAATAATTTTTCATTTAAATTGGGAAAAGCGTCTGGTGTTACACAGCTCTGCAGTTACATAAGTTTGAACTAAATGATTACAGAGTTGACATTTTAAATCATCACATTGTTTCGCTTCCTCAGACTCAAATCCTTTTTACAAACACCTCAATGATTCAAAAAATAACTAAGTGGTCTTCTCTCAGCAATAACTTTGACACAGAAGAGTGTTATTGTAGGTGTGACCTGGCAGGACTTCTGTCCTGTGTGCTCAGTGATGGGAAAAAGATTGGATTTTTTAATTTGTCAACATTCAAGCTTAACCTCTATTAATTCTGAGCACTAAATGGTTTCTTCTTCCTTTGGACGTTTCTGGACCCAGACGTCCAGAGGAAACTTACTTACTTACACTTACTTAGCAACGCAAAACAGGGAATAGAACAAACTTAGAATCCAGAAAAACTACCTTAGCAACAACGTTTTAGACTCCTATTCTTCCAACCCAGAAAATGAAATAAAACCACTTACTTATACCTATCTACCAACCCTGAATAAGAGTATGTAGTTTATCTAGTTTATATACCTTGGATCAATACTATTAACTACTCTCTAGACTCCTGTTCTTCCAACCAAGAAATTGAATTAGACCAGAGATACTTAGCAACCCTGAACATGAGCGCCTAGTTTACATACTTTAGATCAACATTAGATACTTTTTCTTCTTTTGCTCTTTCCTTTGGTTTGTTATTTTGTTTGTATTTCCTTTTAATTCCTGTAAAGCACTTTGCATTGCCTTGTTGCTGAAAATATGCTATGTAAATAAAATTACCTTTGATGCATTTGTGGTACTGACTAGGTAGGATTAGCTATAAGAGTAAATTTAGATCCCATAAAATCAGCTGATTCGCCAGCCAGACTGAAAAAGCAACTGTCAAATAGTTTAATATTTACTTTTAACCACTCTGGATCCACACAATACTAAATGTAGTTACTTTATAGCCAATTTGCAGTAAGGATTTTAACTTAAATTTCCACCGATTGGTGATGGTCTTTATACTGACGTCTGACTTCAAACAGATTTTCTTGACACACCGTGAAATGCAATCCAAAGTGCATCTGAGCAGCAGATGACATAGTCATAATACAAAGTAATCTGATCAATTACAAATTCCACTGTGTACTTTCTGTCCTTACGTCCTTCCCAGCATCAGACCCGTCTCGTTCCCAAATGTCAGGCAAATCAAAACAAAACACCAGGAAGGAAACACAAGCGTACTGAGCAGCGACTGCTGATGGGCTGTTTCTGCTGGAGCCTGCCGTCACGTTAAAGGCCTTTCCTCGGCCTTTAACGTGAAACAGGTTGCAACTCGGACTCGCTACGGAGAGCTGGAGCCGTTAACGGTTTCAGTGCATGAGCACTGTTCATTTTCAGGATGTTTGAGATAGATCAGGTATTATATAACTTCAAGAGGAGGGGACATTAAATTAGTATATTAATATGATTATTTAAAATAAAATATAAAAGCTTAGTGTGCAATTGTAAACAGTCTCCAATAAACGAGTAATGTTGAGTCCAGTGCAAGCAACTAATTTCATTTTTGCTTCCTTACTTAGTAAAAATAGTTATGAATGAGTGACTTAACCTTTTCTCAACATGGGTGAACAAACGGCGTCATAAAGACCGAGGGACACAGACGACAGCTATGGGCCAACATCCCGAAAAGTTTAACGCAGACTTAGGTTACCAAACAATAGCTCAAGCTTCTCACAGAATACAGTTCAATCCAGCACCTGAAACTGGAAAGAGTATGATTAAAATGCAAACATACGACAGGATGTGAGAGGAGAGCGTTCATCAGAGAAGCAGCCAAGAGGCCAAAGGTCACCTGGAGAAGCGGGACACACTCGCTGCTCAGGGGGGAGAATTTGATGACACTCCACGGAAAGTGAGTAGAAAAGTGGCGAGAAGGAAGCCATACAAATTCCTGCTTGCAGTTAAGATGCTCTTGTCAGAGGAGACCGATACCAAGCTTTTTTTTTTTTTTTACCTACATGCAAAATGTTATGTGTGGGCAAAACTAAAACTGCACATCACCCTGTACACACACACTATCTCTGCTGTAAAATAAAGTGGTCAAAACATCATGTATTTTATTTTCTTTTTTTTTTTGCAGGCACAGGTGTGAAGGTGGATGGAGCTGAACACAAAGTAGCCCTGGAAAAAAAAAACTGTTAAAAGACGCAAAAGGATTTCAGACTGGAGTAGAGGTTCATCTGCCCGCAGAACAACATTGCAAAAGCAAACAAAGAATATTTTTTGTCTAGTTTCTAGAGTAAATATGTTAGTACACCTGAAGTAAGACATAACTAACTTACAAGTAACTTTTCAGCAAGATATAGGAGATTGTTTCCATTGATTTTCTTAATATTGGTGTAAAAAGATACAAGTTTCAATTGCAGAAATAACAAGAAATGATCTGCCAGATTAACTTGTGCTTTTTTAAGCAATATTAATTAATTATTTAATTAAATGCTTGTGAAAAGTCAAGTTATTTCAAATGTGCTAAGATAAAAAACATTTGGTAAGATTCCACATTTTTGCAGTGAATGACACATAAGATATAGCCGAAGCTTTTGCTCATAGCATATTATGTTTTATAGTCAAGTCAAAACCCAGACCTGAATCTAATTGAGAATCTGACATGAAAACTGATGTTTAAAGACGCTCTCTGTCCATTCTGGTTGAGCTTGAGCAGAAACAATTTTGCCTCTAGATGTGGAAAGTTGGTAAAATAACTAAAAACGTAATTGCATCATAAAATGGATCTACAAACTGCTGACTCAAGAGGACTGAGCACAAATGCATGCCCCACTTTCCACTTTTCTCTTCCCAACTGTGCACATAAAACATCAACAGAGTTCTGCTGTGTTGTTCTTACACTGCTGTGCAAAAACAACACAAAAAGCTGCACCAACTTTATCATTTCAACTCCTAAAAGCACTTTTGTGTTTTTAACAGTAAAGTCGATTCCTGCCTCCTCATATAAAATGGAGTTGTTGTAAACAACAGATGAAGTTGTCCTGTTTCAGAAGAAGAAGACGAAAAGAGGAGAGGTCAAGTTGAACAGAGAGTCTTAGTTAAATCATCTGCTCGCAGTAAACAGTTGAGAGGAACATCTATCAGCCGGGCACGTGCCGCTGACAGTATAATAATAAGGTAGCCAGAGCTGGAGCGTGCGCTGCAAACAGATAAAGAGGGCCCTCCAGAGAAAGAGCGAGAGCAGCAAGGGAGGGAAAAGAGCCGACAGAGAAAAAGCAGCTCATCGCCTCTTCCATCAGCGGCGGCAGTGGACGGAGCTGGTGTGAGTGAGTGCGCGCTCGGCTCATAATCACAAGGTTACTGTTCATTGTTCAACACGACCCGCTGGACATGAGTGACAAGGTGGGCAGCAGAGGTCCGTGCTACTGTGCCGATAATTACCTCATGACGACAAAGCTGACTTTGATGTCCACTCTCCCCACTGTAATGCCTTAATGACCTTAGAGCTGGTATTCCTGCAAGTCGGGGGGGGATATATTTGAGCAAAGAAGAAGAAAAAAAAAGAAAATGAACGATGCCTACACACACATAACACGCGTACACACTGGTTCCTGAACAGCACACACACACGTGCACACACACACACACAGCTCCAGCCGCCAGTGGGCTTGATGTCAATCAAGAGGGTGTCTAATTAAAAGTAACAGGAGGAAGCTGCTGGGGACAGCAATCGCTATCGGACTCCCATTTTCATATGAATGGCCTTTTTTAATTAAACTCAACAGCTAATAAGCCTCAGCATCCAGAACATGCAGCAGTTTAACAGACAAAGCCACAAAGAAACACACACACACGCACAGACAGACAGACAGAGAAGAGCAAGAGGAAGGAGAGGTAAAGACAGTAGGATGAATAATGAAGAGTCAGAAGCAGAGTGATGCATTGCCTTTGAACCTGATGGCTCCGCTTTGTTGGTGGAGGCGCTTTGCCAGAAGCTATTGTTGTCAACAAAGTTTATTTAGCACTGATGGTATTAAAGAACACAGTCAAACAGAATTTGTTAGTCAGAAAGAAATGAAAGAGGGGGTGAAAAGAAAGAGCGTATCTCTTCCTTAGATGAAAAGGGGAGTCTACAAACAATTTGGACACGTGCGTGTTAGTTATTCTGTCCCACAGCTGAAGGCTAATTAGAAAATATATTTGAGCTCCGGTGAATGGATCAAACATGAAACAACATTGAGAGTAAAGCAGCTGTCTTTATTAAAGGCAACGAAGACAAAAAAAAAAAAATGACAATACTTTACCAACTGAGTTATGTGTTATCGTGAAATTAAATAGAATAATAACACATTCCAGCAGATTAAGCTGTGAACACATCTGACTTATCCACTAATTCATTCATTCCCTTTAGTAATTTGTGGATGTTGGGCATTTCTCCTCGTCACACTTTAATACTTTTGAGGTTTTAATCATTTTGTAGGTGAATCTGTCAGGTGAAGAAAAAAAAAAGACAGAATGGGGACACTTTGTTCCTACTTTGACAATCAACACTTTAAAATATATTTTTTACAGTCTGTGTAATGTAGGGAAATGTGGTTTAGTGACCTATTTTCTCTAGTCGGGGTCCCTTATCTTTCACATTTTAAAGGAGTCAACCAGCAGCGACGGAACCAGAACCAAATTACATGAAAACAGGTTGTAATTCAAGCTTTTAATATCTTTTCAAGACTTAATATACAACTAAATTTAAAAGCAATGTGAGAGTTGAAGGTATAATTCTCCATATAGTTAAGAAGAAATACTTGATTGATTCACAAGGGAGGAGTAAAGGAGTGTGAAGTTGTATTCAAGAAAAGGAAAAACTGGCAACACTTACACCCAGATAGCTACATTCTCTTATAAGCTTCTTCCTTTTTCCTCTAAGTGTAGCAAACTAAGTTTAAACATTTAAAACTTAGTTTGGTCAGTCAAGTCTCCAAAAGTTAAGATCTTTGTCCCCAAGTTGTGAACTCTAATCTCTCTCTGTGTTGGTTTTGGATTGATGGCCTTTCTGTCCACGATGTGTAGGAGTTGTTTCACTGCGGACAGTTTCTTTTCAAACATAAACACTGTGATGATTGAGGACCAGCTTCTTTCCTTTTTAATATGGTACAGAAGCTGAAATATTGTGTTTTATATTTCACAGCACAACATGTTAATCTCTGGGAACCAGAAAACCTCTTCTTCCTACATAAGTTGTAATATCATGAAGGTCCAAAATGGGGCGATCAGCATGACTTATTATCATTATTATGACCGTTAGTATCATTATTATTATTATGTTATATTAATTGTCTCATTTATGCAGGAAAAGGTAAAAGGGTTTAAGTAAAGGAACAACAAATTTCATTTTCAGTCACATTTGTTGCTTATAATTTTACTTGGTTTTAACATATTTAAAAAGGACTTTAAAATTATTTTTATTTTTGTCAATATTTATTTATTATATGTTTATTGTTGTCTTTAAGTAAAAACTATCTATTGTCCCCATATGATATTGCATATTACACTGAGATACAGTAGATCTCACTTTATTCAGTGACCCAAATGTGGTTATGTGAGATCCGGCCCTTTAATGCGGAGTTTGAACAACTACCATCTTAACAGTTTGTTCATAAACAGCATCTAATTATCAAGTCTATATTTACATGGAGTGAGCTGCCCCAAGTATATAAAAAAAGAAAAAAAAAAACACAACAGATGAAATAAACATAACGTACGATTCCCATATTGCTCAGATTTGTCTGTGGAAGAGATTAGGGTTTCATTCTTACAAACACGACAAATCTCCATTTTTTCCAACCTTTTATGGAAGATAAAGAGCCTCAGATCCCTTTTCCGTACTAAATCCCACATCAGCGTCTGGTTGGCTATAGAAACCACCCAGCAGGTTGTTTCTAAATGACTTAAAAGCGAGCAGATAGATAGCCGGCTCTGGCAATCTCAAAGTGGAGCGCTCCGTGCTGGCCGTGACGAGCGCTCCACTCACTAATTCTCTCGCTTCTTCACTTCCTCGGAAACTTTTAACATCGTGACCCCGAGAAACATTTGCAAACTATAACAATAAAATTAACATGTAATGAGCAAAATAATTGCACATCAAACGGTGCTCGATGGTGGAGCTCGAGCTGGGAAGAAAGGGACCAATTTACAGATTACATGGCTCACGACTACCGAAGTTCAAAACACGGAGAAATTGGTTTAGGAGAGAGGGGGTGGTGGTGGGAGAAAGGACCCTTCCAAAACGACTCAGAAGCATTCTTTAAACTTGTGTAATGGATACGCTGCGGGCAACTCCGCGAATTTACCATGCAAAGAATCTCCATTCTGCACGCAGCACTTCAAAGAGCGAAAGTAACTGAGTTTCAGGAAGCCAGTGGGCAAAGGGAGAGGAAACTCAGAGATGCACATTTGTCTCCCGGAGTGACAGAAATTCGAGGAGGGTAGGGGGGTTAAAATGAAAGATTTATCTGATGCGAGGCAGAGTATTAGTCAACATCACAGTGCTCCCTCAATTTTCCAAAACAGAGAAAAATCAGCAATCAGAGAGGAGAAATGCTAAGAAAGTCAGAAAAGATCAAACTGGGACATTTTTTTATACTCTAAGCTGTTGGGAAGGGAAAACACAGGATAGAGGAGCAGAAGAGAGGCAGCTGGGGTGACAACAGGCCAAGTCCCTGTGCTGTATTTCTCTATTGGGCAGAAATCTTTTATGTTGTCTTGGTACAGCAACTAAATGAAAGCAGAAGATTACATAGAAGTGATAAAGTGCTGCCCTTTACTATCAGATACACACAGTGTCAGATTACAGTGAGAAAACACCTAAAAACTGCAGATACACTCTGGACTCCAGTGGACAGCTGATATCACATCAACAAGCTAACAAGCAGGAATACGAGGGTCACAACACGCGGCGTCTTCTTTAGACCTAAATCAGCTTCAAGGAGCTTCTTTAACCTTTTCAACATTTAGCCACGTTATCATCAAAAGCTTTAATAGCTACTTCATTAGGATCTTTGATTGTAGAAGACAGAGCTGTCCTTAATTGCAAAGTGAAAGCAGAATTACATATCATTTTCAAGTTTATTCTCAGCATAAATAAGTTTATTCTCAGCATAAATACATTTGCCCTGTGATAGCTTCAGAGGTTTGAGAAAATGAGTGAACAGCGTGACTAAGGAACACAGCGGACAGGTCAGGGATGACGTTAAGGAAAGCAGGATTAGGTTTTTAAAAAAATAAAACATTGCAACCTTCAAATATCTCAAAGTGCACTTTTCAATTCACCATCATGTTGGCAGTGTTATGCTGTGAAGATGCCTTTCTTCAAGCTAGTATATTAGTTTGATGGGAAGATGGATGGAGCGTGGTTTCCATCCATCTTGTATTATAAGCCTGGCGGGCCACCAGGCTTTATTTGAGCCCCACCAGCCTGACCATCCTTTGTTTATTTATTAAAAGGTTTTTGTACACCAGTAACAGTGATAACTGTGGGCTAAAGAGTCTTTTTGGTGAAATTGCTGGAAGCACACTGGCAACAATGTGAACACACAAGAAGTCGGAGGTCAGGGGTCATTTTTCATTCACCGGGACTCCATAACTACAGTCTGTCCTTACCGTTCTACACACCGACACCAGAGAATGAGGTGACAAAATTAAGATTTGGTCGCTTTAATTAGGATGAAACAACTCAAGTGCAAAAAAGTTCATATTTATCTTAACTGTTTGTTTTTTTTATGTTTGCCTTTTTTTAAGACTTCATAGTTGGTGTTTAGGTATTGTTAATAATGTCTTCCAATAACACATAATTATCTACTCATATTTACAAATTTCCTGTCAACATTAAAATTTTTACCCCCATACCACTGGGCTTCTGAGTAAAACCCTGACACAGGGCAATCCTAGAAGATAGAAACCATGATACAAGTTGAAAAAGACTTGAGATTGGGTCAGATATTCACCTTCCAGCAGAGTAGCTAATATACAGCCTGAGCGACAACAGAACAGCTGAGGACAAAGCATATTTATGCATTAGATTGATCCAGTTAAAGATCCCACTTAAATCTAATTCAGTCTTAATTTAAATTAGCTAAATACTTTTCAACTCTAAGTTCACAAAAAGCGCTGACTCATAAGAGCTGAATACAAATACATCCCACACTTTTCAGATCTTATTTGTACAAACTTTAGAAACATACTTTCCTTCTTCTTCCCAGTTAAGCACTATTTCGTGCTGGTTTATCATATGGAAGCACAGTGAATTATATTGTAGTCTGTAGCTTCATCTTCAGAAGGTAACGGATTCAAAGCTCATGGACACCTTTGAAAGGTGCTGCAGAGGGAATAAGGAATGTCAGGATGACTCCACTCTAAAATATTTACCTTAAAGTGAACAGAAATGTTAGGAATAAAAGATCGACTTAAAATGGTTCAAATACAGTATTCCGACTAAAAAAGAATGTCTCTCTCAACATTTTGTGCTCCTTGCTCACATGGCCTCCTCTCTCAGTCCTCACTCATTCCACTTTTGCTGCAACCCCCACTCTCTCTTCCTCACAAGGCAGTCAACCTTCTCCTGTTCTGGAGTCTTATCTGATGGGCGCGCTGCCACTGTTTGCATAAAACACTGTTTATAAGGGGTTGCATATGTTAAAACATTAAAACCCACATTACTGCATGCACACACACTAACGTTGCAAAAAGTGCACACACTGACAAGTTGAGCTCCTCTGACCTTGCTGAAAAGCCGTGCAACTGACATGTAGCGGATTTGTTTAAATAGGGCTTCTCCTTGTGTATTATCAAGGTAACAAAAATGGTTCACTAAACACACACAGACGCGCTTAAATGGCCAAACAGCGTGATTTATTTTACTTTCACTATAATATTTTAATTTCAACAATATTCTTTAAAGATTATTTTTAAACGTAAACTGTTTTGATCTCCTTTCCTAAAAAAAAAGAGAGCAAGTAAAGAATCTAACCATGATATTGTATTAATCATTAGAAATTTTTAATTTTTTTATTTTTGCAAAAATGTAGGGTAAACGCTTTAAGTTGAATTGGTAAGCTAGTTTTCTTAAAAAGCTGAACTGAAACAAACACTTGCTAATTAAGAAAGTTCCAGAAATATTAGGAGAGAAAATCATCTTTAGAGAAAGACAGGGAAACCTTACTGAATGGAGGAAGGCTGAAACTACAGGAAAACAGGAAACTGCAGACCAGCTGTCTGAGTGAGTTCCCAATTTTGGGATTAATAAAGCAAATCTCATCGTAAATTAGTTTTAGACCTGAAGCATTATCAGACAAGCAGAAGACACAATAAGAAAAGAAGAAAAACTGAAAGCCTTTCAGTTTAAATTAACTGGAAAAGAGCAACACATGCATTACATATATACGTTTGTCCAAAACATATATAGTAACCTTTATATCAACTTTGCTATCAGCAGCCTGCACTACAACTAGCTAAAATGCTTGATTAGCTATTAGCATATTGCTAATATTTTAGCCTTAGTTAAAAGGTCACTACTAATAGCACAATAACAAAACGTAGCTAACAGTATTTTCTATTCTACCAATTTGCTATCATTAGCTAAAGTGCAAACTTAGCTAATAGGATGTTAACTAAAAAAAAAAAAAAAAACATTATTTGCTGGGCTAAAGTTAGCTATAACTTGATGAACATGATTTATCAATAATCATTAGTCTGGAAGTTTTTCTTTAAGCATTCAGCATGCTAATTACTGTTCTTTTGGAACGATGGGATCACTATCAGATCATGAACACTGACATAGTAATTTATGCCATTATAACCTCCTTGCTGCTGTGCACCTTTTTTGAATATTAAATCATATATTCAAATGTTCGTTGTGTTTGCCCTCCCAGCTTAAGAAAGCAAAGTCAGCTGATAATCGCTGTGGCAGCCGTCCACACAACATTAGTCTTTCCATTGGTCTTGCTTTATTTCCCCCATTCTGCCCAGTGAGCTGACCGTTATTGCACTCAATTAAAATTCCACCATTTGTTTTCTTTGAAAATTGGGTTACTTTTTCAAACTTTCACTAGTTTACTTAACATGTGAAAACCTCAGACTTCAGCGACTCAAAGGTCTAGTTGTTTGTTTAACACACAACTTGAACTTTTCTTCTTTTTTCACGTCGGCCCTTCTTTCACCCATCTATATATCCTTCTCTTATATATATATTTCAGTATCAGTGCTCCATGCAGACTTTGGTGGAATAAAGATGTTAACCTGAAGTGGTCATTGTGGTAAATCAGTGATGATAGGAGTACCACACCTACTTGGGAAAGCCTTTCTCCTTCCTTGTTTGCCCGTAAAATGAAAACCTGTTATATCCAAACAGCCAATAGTGTTGGCTTTTCTATGCCACCAATTTGCTATCATTAACTTGATTAGATTTGATCAAGTTAAATCCAATCCCACCACACAAAATGAGTAAAGCTTTTCTTTGCTATGTCCTGTCGCGCCAACCTGACTGTCACCGGGTGAAGGAAGTGAACAGCCAGGGAGTAAGGTTCCCAGGAAGTTGAGGAGTAAGACTTGTGTATAGATTGGAAAGGGTGCTGTCAACAGAGCGAAGCCTTTTGCCCTGACACATGACCTGACCACTTCCGGGTCATGTTGCGATAGCTTTCTTTAAGGTTATTCAGAGTGCCAGCAGTGTTTCACATGACCTCCAGCACATAACATTCCTTGGCACAAATATCATGAAAAGCTTTTCCTCTTGCTATTTTTCTTCCAAAGAAACACTCAACACACACACCACACTTGTTCACACACAGTCTACTCAAGTCAAATCTGATCATGTCAATCCCACCACACAAAATGAGTAAGTCCTTCATGGCCGTTTGATGTGTGAACATTAAACTGGGATGGGGTTAGACAGAGCAGTTAAGTCATTGGGGTTAATGGAGGCAATGGCAAGTGCAAGGATCTTAACTTCAAAACGTTCTTTCTTTGGGCACGCGTGACTCAAGATCATCATCATTAAAGATCAGGGTATGCGGCCATGAGCTCATTATGGACTCATGATGGTGCTCATTTGTCATGTCCCCAAGTAGGAATATTTAGTTCCCAGAGAAGGATGTCCACTAGAAATTTCTTCTGTTTAAATAATTCTTATTAGATTTAAGAAACGAAATGTTGAAAAAAAAAACAAAACAAAACAAAAAAAACTCAAGTCTTGTTATGCCTTAAATAACTACTCCTTGCACTCTCACCACAAACCTCAAATGGATTTGTTTAATTGCTATACACAACCTTAGGATCAGACATTCACATGGCTCAAAGAGACGACTTGCTGAAGTTAAGGCTGAGCTTTTAGGACGAGGAAGTCAGGAAATATAACTAACTTAAGGTGACGTGGTTGTCTGTGCCAGACAGGATGATCTAACTCTTTTAGAAACTACTGATCTGCAATGATTTCTTACAAATCAAAAATATTGTTATTCCAAAGGTGATATGAGGTCACTATGTAGTTTTTCCTGGTTCTTAAAAAACCCCACCTCCCCAAAGCTACAGCGGGATGTAAAGTTTAAAGTCAGACTAATGGAGAGTTATCATAGTTTCTGGCTCTCTCTCCCTCTCATTTGTACATCTAGTGTGAGAACATGGCATTTGAAGCCCCCCCGGCAGACAAAGACAGTGATATCTGCACTTTGTTCATTATGCCGCACAAGTGATTGTCCATTTTCCTATTTCTTGTCTTTTATTCATTTTAATTCATCCTCCATTTGATCCATTTCCCCGGAGTCAGTGCTCTGCCTGGGCTCCAGGTCTCTCTATCTCTTAATTCCCCTCTGACTGGTGGAACTGAATGGCATCAAAGACATTTCAACTGCATCGGCCAAGTTTCAGGGTCTCCTGTGTGTTTGAAGTAAGAAAGTGCAATTCATCATGCGTCTGTGTGTTTAAATTTTCCAACATGTGAAGAGGCGAATCCAAACACACAACTTTTCCTTTCTCTATTGTTTTCCTTCCCCAGTTAGATAACCCGGTATTATTTGTTACAGTTGTTGACAGTATTCTGTCTTCCTGTCTCAGCACCTGTCGAGTCGGACTAAAATGGCCACTGATGGTTAGAAGAAAGGATGAGGCAAAGGTAATATGGCTTCAATTGTTAAAGTCTGCTTGAGAGACAGCCAAAAGAGACAGAGCCACCAAACTGGGCCAAGAGAGAGCTTCATGAATGCTGTGTGTGTGTATTTAGGGGGTAGCAAGGATGGAAGATGTCAACATTCTTTCTTCACGGTGCCCATCTCCATTTGCATAATTTCCATTCCTCACAAGCAACAAAGAAAAGAAGGAGATGCTCATACAAAAACCAAAATTGACGCGCGAACAATGGTGGCCTGAAGGGTCATTTCACGAGGGCTAGGTTTTTCAAATTTGTGGCTAAATACTTTGTCAGGCTAGTTTTGGAAAGTGCACTTTTTGCCAAAGCTCAGTCAAACTCTGGCTTTGTCTGATTTGACGAGCAGTGTGAGCCGAACTCAAATCGTCCTCAAATATTCAAATACGAAATAAAAAGCAAACAATGCCCTTCATTTTACTTGTCAGCAAGACGATGATGAACAGCGAGAGATACAGGTGCAGTGGATGGTGGACTGGTCAGTGATTAATGTTGGTGCCTTTTAAACTTGAGTTTAAGATGCATAAATCACTGAGGACAACAACCTCCAAATCGCATCAAAAACATAGACTGGAAGCCCACAGTTCATGCTGCAGCTTTAAATCACAGCTGCATTTCGAACACAAAAAGTTACAAAATTATTTATATACCTTGTCACTTTATAACCAGAAACTACGATATATTTTATGGAATTTTATTTTACAGAGCCATAATAAGGGCAAACAATATATAAAGCTGTCCAAAAATTTTTCTTTTACAAGTTTCAATCTGGAAAAGTGAGGCACACATTAATTTGTGCTAAATATCTCACACTTAGCGGACAGAGAGCATCTAAAGTTTTATTTTTGTGCCTTGTTGCATGTTTGTCAAAAATTGCAAATTGCTCATCTCACTTTCTCCCATTTGGTTGATGAGTTTCCTCCATGACTGGTGACAAACCTGAATCAGGATTTTCTTCTGACTACTCTTCCAAATAAAGTCAGATTTGCAAAGTGTTTGACTAACACTTCAGAGAGCAGCGATTATCTGCAGCTTCTTCAGAGTTCCCATGAGTTTCTAAAATTATTTTCTAATTAATGCTCCCCATGCCCGGCCTGTCAGTTAGGCGGACAATGACGATGCTGTGCTAAAACCAGATCCTGCTTTAAACGTCTCTACACCTTCATCCCTAAGCATTAGTTGGTTTACTTTATGTTCTCTAAAAAGTTCCCGGCTTACAACTGGATTTATGCTGAAATTAAATTGCCACCCAGATGGATTTACCAAATTTTATTTAGGGGTATGGGATTAAAACTGTACTTTTTTTAGATTTGTTATATTTGCAAAAAAAAAATTAAAAAATTTAAACAATTTTTCAAATTCATAATAATGGAAAGTTTTGTTTTGATTTGTCCCAACGAACTTTAAAGTTTGTGGTTGTAATATAACAAAACAGATAGTGGAAAATAAAATTGTCGTTTTATATTTTTGGAAGTTTAGTAAATGACCCAGTGGGAGAAAAACCAAGCAGGTGTACAGAGTGAAAGTGGCAGACGTGAGGGCGAATAAGAGGGCGGGTAGGCAGGCACAGATAGATGATGGATGGTGTTGATACAGGAGGAAGCAGCCTCGCTTTATCTAGGCAGCACAAGCCAGACCTGCCGGGGTGATGGGTGGGCTGTCAGCCTTTTGTTTATGGACCATCTCCCATCTCCTATATGTCCCAAAACCAAAGATCACTCAAAACCAGCCAGCACCTTCCTATTTTTGGTCTCCATCATCCCTGGATGCAATTTTTTCCCCTCCTTAAATAGATTACAGTCTACGCTTTATTTTAGATATATAGTAGAGAAGACTATTTAATATATACTATTTAATAGTTGGCAAAAACTGAAAGAGAAATCTTAAATATACTGGGATCCTTTCTAAAATGAGGCAAACACATTAAAGTCAATCCCTGAGTGAAGAGAGCTGGAGAAAAAGCAGCTCGGAGAAAAGGGGAAGAATTAAATCTAATCCAACCATATCCCCACGAGTTGCACGCTTCCAATTAACGACTGGTTGGTTTATCAGTTTCCAACGGGTGATTGCTGTTTTTAATCATTTTCTCTTTTTTCCACTCTATCAGTTCTTCCCACTCTTATCATCTAACCCCCCTCCTCTTGCAGTCTCACTTCCCACACCATCTCTGTTCAGCACTTCCTCCGTTTCACCGTGAATCTCATGGAGCCGTTCTCTCACGCTGCGTCCCGCGCTGAAGGCCGCTCTGTCTATTAAAGGAGACTTTGATGTGTCTGTTTAAGTGTGCCTGTGGTTGTTCTTCCACCACTGACACAGCAACCACTGTTCAGCTACGCACACATGGATACCAAACAAATTCAACTGTAGAAAACTTACAAGACACATTTTCAAAGAAAAAAACACCTGGAATCGGCAGGCAACCAAAGTCAAGATAAAAATCTGAACTTTACCCATCCACTGAAGGCACCATCATTGTGATGACAACACTCTGTGGTATGGAAATTGTTGCTAAGCGATAGAGACTCAACCCTAGCCCCGTTAGCTTCAATAAGGTGTTTAAAAATGAAGTCAGGGAAGCACCAAATGATCTAGGAAGTACTTTGCATAAAAATATCAGACCAAAATAAACAGTGGTTTACTTAGGCCGCAGGAGAGCAAAAAAGAGCAAGACTTTCAGCAGACAACAGGAAGGCTGAACAGAGTACGGCCAAGTTGCTTTGCTTTGTACATTTGAGCTTCCAATCTGCCTGTTATTAAATATACTACGTTTGAAAATACTGGCACCTTTTGAAAATATGAGTGTCTCAGTCTAAGGAATACCTTTAGAGATGGCATTTTCAGTAATGCTATATTTCTAACAATGCTACAAATGTAAAACGCTAAACTAATCATTTCTATTTTGTTTTAAAATGTGTTGTTTCACAATATTTGCGCACATGCACCTCTCCTAATACAATCTTTTCTTGGGTGTTTTTTCTTGCCATATAAGGCACTTTGAACTGTCTTGTTGTTGAAATGTGCAATCCAAATAAACTTACGCCAACTTGAATATTAATGGACGTCCCCTAAGTTATTGATCATTCTAAATGGGTAGGAAAACAAATCTTCTTATAGTCCTTGAAGAGAAATCAGAATTGGCTAATTTACCAGGAAGCGGCAGGTCAAGTTCTTTGCTTTTTTTTAAAGGAAATAACATTTATCAGAAATTGTACAAAGACTCTGATACTCAAGAGTATTGAGAGTTTGAGGTAACAAGACTTTCTTCAGGCCTTTTCTCATGACTCATTCAAAAACTCAACTATACAGACCTTTACAAATTCCTCTCCTTTCACCTGTGTTTGTCCGTGTGATTGATTTGAAGACCTGCAACGTCTCTGTCGCGCTGATCGATCGGTCGGCTACGCCTGCCGGCACAGTAATAAATGGGGCATGATGGACGGGTGATGGAGCAGCAGTTATGGCTTTAATTTACCTGACGCCTCACACTGACAGAGACTCATAACGAGCTGACAAGGGTCTGTAATGGTTATGCTCAGTCACCTCTTGTCGGGCAGACAGGGTGGGCGGAGGTGTATGATGTGAGTGGAGTTTGTGAGTGTAGTGCAGAGCCTGTTTGGATAGTGTGTGTGTGGATTTGTGTGTACTAAGAAGCTCAATGAATCAGTGCTGCTGCTTCTCCTCCCTCTGGTCAAGGTGTTATTGAGAGCGGGGCTGTTATCTCTGTCGATGAGGTCGCCCGCCGCCTCACTAACAGGGGAGTACGCCACCCATTCCAATCCCAGCATGCTGAGCAGCGTGTCCGCGTGGGTCGCTGCTAGCCACATCCTCCTGGGTGGGCTATAACTCATCTCGAGATGGGGATAGGGCCTTATCTGAGTAAACCCCTCCACAGGCCTGCCCCTTGCCTGCTCTGTCTTTGGGAAAAGATTTCCTGGTGCCCTGGTGTGTGAGTTATAGTTGGAGTTAAGGTGACTGAATAGACCTGTCTGTTGGGGCTGTCTCTGAGAAATTATGTCTGTGTCACTGGAGGGATGTGAAGCTCTATGCATGACTGTTTGTATAGTGTGCATTTCCTGGTTACACTGAGATTCATTGACCAGTTGCGGGCGCTCGTCTTAGTACATCCTGTTCCATAAGTTACAACGTAACGGTCATAAGTTATTTAATCATGTGAAGGGCATTGTTACAGTTGTATAAGGGCTGCACCCCTCCTCTAGCTGCATGCACACACACCCAGGCTCCCCCCTGCACCCATCCACACCGCCTTCCTCTGTCATCTTGGCCTATCAATCAAAAATGTATTAAGTCCAGAGTCGGGGCCGATCAAAGGCAGAATTCCTGGGAGGAGAGCAGATAAGGCCTATCTCATTAATAAGTGCTTTACCATCGTAGGGGCCCGTGCGCCTCGCCACACCCAGCCTGCTTTCCTTTGATATCTAATTATCCATCCGTTTCATTCTGTCAGAGAGGGAGGAGAGGGACGACTCACAGTTGTCAAATACTGTTGCCCCTATGTGTGTGTGTGTGCGCGTGCACGTGTGTGTGAGTGAGAGTGCATATGTATCAGGATATGAGCAAGGGGCTGCACCAAAACACTGTGACATGCAGAAAATCCAAACATGCAGAAAGTGGCACATGTAAACAAATGCAAATAAGATGTTTTTGCAACGGAACAGGAGCCCTGAGAAGCTGTCATGCATACAGGGAGAAGTCTGAGATGGAGACAGGGATCTGTTTTACAGGCTGCTAAGATTCAGATGGGACTTGCATGTCTTCCATTGTACAGAATCTGGGAGCAAAAGGGCCTCAAAACGTGCTTAGAGGAACTTGAAGAGGGATGAGGTAGTAAAGGGCGAGGAGAGGAACAAGATCGATCATCTAACTGGTGACCGCAGTTAGATGATTTAACATTTGACTGGTCCAAAATTGGGACACTGAAAACATGATCGGAGAAGGCAACACGCCTTATACCTACCAAAAGATTTAATTGAAACACCTCATTTATAGTAACAGACTTGAAGTTTTTTCTCAGTAACAACTTCTTCACTAAAGAGGGATGTGGTTAGCACAACTTGGCAGCTCTGAGGTAGAGCTAGAATGGAAACTGTACTTTTTTCCAAGGAGCTTTGCCGTTCCTTCATGCTTCCACTTTCAAACTGATTTAAGATTTTGTTAGGTTTCCAACATTCTGTCACTTTTAACATATTTTTTTTATGAAATCAATCTTAATAGTCTTGTTATTGAGAGAGAATTATCAATTGATGCAGAAAGTTGAAGCAAAGCAGTACTGATCAGTCAGAGCTTTCCAATATCCATAATAAGAAATTGGCTCCAAAATTCTTGATCCCGCTAGAGAGAGATTTTAAAACATCAAAGAAGACACCACTAAGAGGGGGCAATTGAAGGAGTTCAAAAGTTAAGAGGATTTTTAAGGAATACAGAGTAAGGAACATGGACAAAAGGAGAAGAAGAAACCAAGCAGGAAGGGAAAGGACAGGAGAGATGAGGAGAACAGGGTATGGGAGGGAGAGAAAGAGCAGGGCATTCTTTAGCCTTCTCTCCTTGGTTTTCTGTAAGAGTAGCTCTGGCAGATAAGGCTAAAAGGTCCGTCAGTCTGTTGTGGAACAATCCATTCTGTGTCTCTCCCCTTCTTCTCTCCCTCACGATACTGCCTTTCTCTCTGTCTAATGGCACAACTCGGATTTCTAGCGATGCCTCTCGTGATATGGCTCATCTCTGGTGGCAGGGTTTACCGGCATCACTCGCCCAACTCAATAAACTCCCGAGTCGTGAGGAATCAAGCAGCCTCGAAATCTACAGTGACAGAAAAACTCTGCTGCATCTCTTTAAAGAGCAAACCTTAAAACGAGGCTAGTGTTCAAACCGGCGTCGCTTGTTGATATAAAGGAGGACTATTCAAAGCTGCAATAAAGAGCTGAAATTATGTCTTCATTCACCCGAGCTGTTCAAACCTTCATCCCTAATCGCTCAAAGCAGAGCTCGGAGAGACAAACACAAACCAAGGAGGATTTAGGAGAACAAAACCGACACAAACACAGGCCCACGTGTCTAACAAAGACTCCAAAGTCTGCCTCGCCATCCGCATGTCCTCTCTGAAAAAGGAACCTTCATCTCTGAGCGCTCGTGTTATGAAGAGACTTTCTTCAAGAAAAGAAGAGAGGCGTGTCAAAGACATGGGTCACGATGTTTACAAAGGCGACTTTTAATCCAATCACAGCATCCCCGTGGCTTTTATTTCCTGTTTCATGGGATTAAAAATTCAATGAAATATATTAAACAAATTAATTTACAGCTGAAAACACTTTTTTTTCAGTTTTAAAGGGATGGTTGAAAAGCTAAAGAAATCTACAAAGGTAATTACTGGTCAAAGAAGCAAATTAGTTCCTGAGGCTTAATATTACGATTTATATTTCAGAAGACAGAGCGTTGTGAGTCAAACAAACAAAGATACTTCACAAAGTCTCACTTCTTCTTCATAAAAAAAAGTCCATCATCCCCCATCTGACGCTGAGACACATGTTAACCAGTAAATAATCAGCTGCTCCCTCTTCCTCTCACTACCTCTCTGTGTTTCTGCCTCTGACCTGTTGAGAAGCTTGCCTGAGGGTTTGAATAACTGTCTGGTGCCAGGCTGCCTCCCCCCAGGGCCTTGTGGGAAATGAAGAGGAGGTCAGCAGAGGTGTGTGCGTAAATGTTTCTGAGAGTAGGCGCAGGCTCGTGTGCATGGGACGGTGTGTGCCTTTGGCTGAAGTTCTTTATCGAGTGTAGAGAGGCAGATAGATGGAATGATGGAGAAATGAAAAAACTGTGGCCATGAAAAAAAGAGTTGGAAAAATACATGTGGAGTTTCATATAGGATTTAGAGCATCAGAAAAATATTTTAGATTGCCTCTTGGATTTTACAATACATATGGTTATCACAGTTAGTGATATTTCAAAAGAATCAATACAGAAAAATTTTTATTATTTAAAATGACTGTTTCATCAAAGTTGATACAAAAGGCACACAGCTTTACACACCAGTGCTGCTGAAAGACAGAGTGTCCTCTGCCTTGGCTAATCCCAAGGCTAAGGGCTAATCAAAACAGTGAGCTGCTGCTGCCGGAAATATGACACTCTGTTAACATGGCAAAGACCCTTTATGACCGTCTTTAGTTTTGTAAGCAAAGCCAAAACCAAAAGTGTTGTTCATCAGTTTCTATGAAACAAATCAAAAAAGCCGAAGGAAGCTAGCAACTGGAATTAAGCCCAGCTTCAGCTGCTAACACTACAACCGACGCTCTGTTGCGTTTCCCCACTGGGAAGTTTCCATGGCGCAACTACTGAAGTACAAATTAACTAAGGTACATAAAACTACCAAATAAGGACGCAAGATGAATATCACATCCCTCTCCCCTCCTCTAGTTAGTCCTCTGATTAATTGTAAAGGAATTAACAGCAAATGTGGCTAATAATGTAAGGAGTAATCATTAACAAAAGGTGGGAGGTGACTATAGGAGTAGAAAGTCAGAAACAGTAGCAAAATACTCTAGTTGGTCCAACAAATAAGATGAAAAATTACCAGAAACAGAAATTAAACTGCTGCAACTTCAGTGTATTAGCAGCATGGTGACAGGCAAACGGAAGCACAGAGATAAATACAGCAATAAAATGTAGTTCCTGCACAATTTAAGCCAAGGTATATTGTTCCAAAAAAGGATATTAACATTTCTACTAACCGCTATGTTGTCTACTATTTTTCAATACGGGGATATTAGAGTTTGAAACAATGTATTGTGACAATCTAACTTGGACTTCTACTAAAATAATTTTAGATTAACCCACAGAAACTAGCTGGTGATCTGGATCAGGTGATTTTTAGCTGGAGTTTTTTAAGTTGGAAACTAAAAAAAATTCAATCTTTCTCTGACTAATGTATGAATCATGATGAAAACCACAACACTGCTCAGTGTGGAGAATCCTACTGAGTGAAGAACTCTTTCAAAGGAAACTAAACATTTGTCACATTAATTTGTACTTGGCTGGAGGATGTTTCATCAAACTGGCGAAGGAACAAATTGACCTGGAGATGGATTTAGCAGATATCAGGAAGACTGGACATATTAGCGAGTTTGCTCTGCTTGCACATCCACACTCTGCAGTGTGGAAGTTTCTTCTGAGCAAAGAAGACAAACGTTGGGTGATTTTTAAGGATGCAAAGAGGTCAAGACACATCTGGTGTTCAATTGGGCAGCAAGAGAGAGAGCAAGACTTTGAGCAGATAACATGAAGGCTGAATGCATCGAATGTGAATTTGGCATACATACATACATAGTCACACCAAGTTATTACATTTTCAACCTTGTTTGTTTGAAATCTGTTACTGAATTAAGACTTAAAGTCAGCTATTTTTTACATTTAACTTAAGTATTTTATTATTAATATTTTATATTTATATCATACTCACAAATGCTAAAGAAAACTTATAAAGTGAAGTTGAAATAATTTGTCTTTAGATTAAGATATAAATGAAATTATGTCTTATCACACTCCCTGCTACAATATAAACAAGTAATGACTGTTACTAGCAGAAAAGATAGAAATATATATTTTTATTGGTTTATAGCTTCAAACAAGTCAAAATGCCAGTTCATGAAGTTACCACAAAACTGACCAGTGCATTTCTAAGTTAACTGTACTTCACCACAAATAAAGTTTTGATACTAAGTTTCTCCAACACCATTTTTTGAGTTGCCATCGCATCAGTTACATAACATGGACAAGGTGCAGTAGCTGCCCGAAGCCAGTCTTTCTCTGGAGAACACCTCAGACACACAGGCAGATGAAAGAGAGGTCAGCACCGGAATGAACCTCTTACAAGCTCGGTCAGGGCTGGAGGGGGGCCAGCATGCCTGGGTGGCAATGCCTGCACCCCCAGAAAGAACCGGTCTGGTTGTGATTTGGTCCAGCAGACACTAAAGACACAGCAGAGTCTTCCTTCATTTACTTTTTCTGCTCTGAGCATGCCTTGGCTAACATGGGTCAGGAAGGGGTAACGGGAAGGTCATAGGGGGCTCCAGTTGACTGTGCCCTAAGGGGGCATCCTGGGGAGGCATAGCAGTGTGATAGCGGGTGTGTGTGAATGTGTGCGGATGTGTGTGTGTGGGGGTATCCCTAAGGAGTGTGACCCCTCCCAAATCAAAACAAACAAACAGAGCAGTCCTCTGATCTAATCTGGCTCTAAAGCCTTGCAAACAGGCAGCCTGGAGCAGCTACCGCTCCAAACTGCAGCTTCTATTGTCTTTTCATCCAGAGCAACCGAAACAATGCAGTTATTTCATTTTTTACACCTTGTGAGTTATCGATGAAAACGGACCGAAACCCATTCCCATTACTGCAGTGACGAATCAAAGCGTGAGTTCAGAGACAGGCGCTCCTCTTGTGTACAGAGGCTATAACAACAAGAATTTACTGATAGGGGATCATGTTTGTGCACATTACCAGGGATCAGTGAAACTATGAGAATTATTTCACAGTTTACAGCCCCGGTCGAGTCGTGGCGTTCGCCCCGTTGGATCCTGACCCCAAACATTCCCTTCCTTGCCTCTGTGTTTTGAAGCTTTTGCCGTGGTTCAGACAGTAGACTAAACTTCTCACCGTCTAAACTGCAACATCAACACAACGCCAAACAAACCCCTCCTCCGCGAGCCGGGTCCGCCGCCAATCGCCGCCCGGCGCTCCGTCAGCTGACTGGTGAGAAAAGATAAGGGGGGAGATTAGACCAATCAGGGGGTCAGGCCGAGGTTATCACAACCACTCTAAAACTAAAACAGATTGGGGAGAGGAGAAGTGGGGGGCAGAACGGCACCTACTGTCAAGTCTCATATCTGGAGGCCGTGTATTGCCCTGGTCTGCTGGACTGGGAGGATGTCAGACTTAGTTTGGGTTAGAAGTTTCTGGGTCAGGCTGATGTTAGCAAAACATAGCGTGGATAAGCTGGTCCGGGGCCCACGATACGACACATGATAAGATTTCTACGTCTCACACAGTGGCTAGCACGCTGTCCCGTAAGAGTATACATACATTGTTGAAGTCTTCAAATTGTTTTTGCCATGGATGACTCTGTCAAAGCTGTCCGTCTTTTCATTTGTTAACCGAGCTATGAAACTACAACGTCCTAATTTCTTTTGCTTAGGGCTGATGATGGAAAACTGTTGAATAATTGCATCTGATAAATCAAAACTTGCATTCAAAATCACTCCTGTCGTCTGTCAGTCTGGTCGTGCTTTTCTTCCCCCCTCGCTCTGTCTATTTTTGCATAATTGTTTGCTTATTTTTTTCATTATCTCAACATCTGGAATCCAACTCCCCGCAGTGATAAACATTAGGCCCCTCTCAGTCTCTTTCTCCGCCCTCCTCCCTCTCCAGCTCCTTGCACCTAGATGCGATGGAACGGTGATTAACGGCGGCGTGACAGAAGGACACAAGGCTTTTCGTCACGACGGAAAAACAAACAAACACAACTGGTGGGATGAAATGGTGGAAATATGTACAGCATCTTATCACAGATGCTAATTGTTTCCGTGTGCAAGGGGAGGGGGGGCGGCAGAGGAGAGAAGCGGAGCACGTGAGGGAGGGAAAGAGGAACTTGAGAATATCCTCCCTGTGCCTTTGGCCTGCGCCTGACTTCAGAGCTAAGCCTCTCTCAGGAGAAGGTCAACACTGGGTTCAACTTTTCACCTCTGCAGTTGGAGAGATGCGCCGAATACCAAGGATTACACCAAAGCACGCTGCAATGTCACCTCGTCCCCTGGTGCTTTGCAGAGACGAGCAGACCAGCAAAACCACAGCATAAAATAATAGTTTCTATAGAAAAATGCATACCGCTATGTTTAAATTACATTTCCTTCCAAAAGTATTCATACTTCTTGAATATTTGTGCAACTAAAAATCCTAAAGCCCTAAATAAAATCCAAAGACGTGCTTTAAAAGGCACCTAATTAGTAAATAGGGTCAACCTGTGAGTTAGTTAATCTAATTATAAACAGTGTTGTGTTAGCTGTTTTGTGGCGGCCTCAGAGGTTTGTTAGAAAATATTAAAGAACATGCATCACAAAGAAAACCAAGGAACAAACCAGAGGTGAGAGATGAAGCTTAACAGAGTCAGATTCTAAGACAATATGCCAACATTCAAACTTCTCATGAAGCATTTCTTGCCATCTGAAATGCTTGAAAGACGTGACCATCCGAAGCAGAAAGGCCAAGCAAAGAGAGCTTCACCCAGGGGATCAGGCAAGATCAAAATTCACATTTTTTTCTCTAAATGCAAAGCACTATGTGACTCATAACTAACAAATGCACTGTCCCCACAGAGAAACATGGCGGTAGTAGCGTCATGCTGGGGCAATGCTTTTGATCAGAGGGGTCAGGGAGGATGGTCAGCATTGATAGGAAGGTGGATGGAGTTAAAAGTGGGGCAATCCTGGAAGAAAATCTATTAAGAGGCTGCAAAAGATTTGTGTGGAGGTTAATCTCAGAGGAGGACAACAATGCAAATCATACAGCCTGAGCTGCAATGTAGTAAGAGGATGTTTGTGTATAACAAAAAATGCCCAGACCTAAATCCAATTCAAAATCTTTGGCAAGGCTTGAAAATTGCTGCTCAGAGTTGCTCTCCACCTCGCGTGACTGAGCTTGAGCTATTGTGCACAAAAGAATGGGCAAAGCTGGTAGAAACATACCCCAGAAGACATGCAGCTGTTATTGTTTTTGACTAAAGGAGGCTGCACACAACACTTTTTATTTTCTTATTTTATTTTTTATTTTCCTTCCCACTTCACATTTATGTGCTATTTTGTGTGGCTCTACCAATCAAAATCCAAATGAAACACATTAAAGTTTGGTTTAATGTGTTTTTAAATAAAGTGTGAAAAATTACAAAGTGTGTTATTGTTTTTGCCAGGTCCTTATAACTTTAACATATTCAGAAAAAAAAAATTACAATAGTAAATTTCAAATTCTAACTTTGGGTAGTGCAGCCACATTTCAGCTATCCATTTGTGTCATTTTCATGTTTGTAGCTTTTATTTTTGTTGTTGCTTTTTTTGCAAACAAAATCTAAATTCCGTTTTAAAAATATTTTAGCAGCATTGCACCTACAGTATGTAGTAAAGGCAACATAATAGATCTGTGTCACCCTCGAATGACAAATGTGAACAGAGAACTTTGTCCATGAAGGAAAAACATGCAGCCTGGTCTCCGATTTCTGCGTGTGGGTGCAACAATGTAATCAACGGTCAGGTGTCACTGAACTGATGGACAAACGGACAGACCGACAGGCGGCCGGCTGGCGTCAGCAGCCACACGCCTGTCACGACACACTGCACGGCAAGAGGCTGCATACCGCAGCACCCACACTGCGTTCACACAATGAGCGCTCAGTGCCCCGCATCACGCACCAGCGGCAGCAGCAATGTGAAATATTCATACGGGGACAAAAGGTAGACAGACGTGCGGGTTGGGAGGCAAAAACTCACAGACAGGAAGCTGGAGGAGAAAGTTTTAAAACTGTCAAACTGTAACTTAGAAAAGAAGAACTGACATGAAATAATAGAATGTAAAAACATTGATATTTTACGAAAAACTTCCCTGCAGGAGGAGGGCCAATTCTGGCTTATTTATGGCTTTTGGTTCGTTCTTAAAAAAAGAAGAAAAAAAAAAAGGGGAGAGGTTAGTGCAAATATGAAGGTGCAAATACGTATTGCTTTATAGTTAATAAGGTAACAATTTTCAGTAATTAGCCAGACAGGGACAATTTCAACAAGGAAATATCAGTGACAGTAACTGCATAACTTTGAACTAATACTTGGTTGTTACATTGACAATATCAAATTGAGGCTTTCCTTCAGACTGTTATCAGGGTAAGAGTAGACAGCCAAAAATAGCTTGACAAATATTAAATATGACCAACATGTGATGCTGATCAAATGTTTAATCAAGCCAGTCTCTAAAAATTGATTAATAATGAACTCAGAAGTTTGTCTAAAATGTAATTTCCAAGGTTAGTTAATGCAGTAAGGTAACTCATTTAATGAAATAAAAGATTTTTTTGTAATTTGAATAAAACTAGCCAATGCAGTAAATCCAGCCGGCAGGACCTTCACGATTCCAGCAGAAATTGGATTAACAGCTCTCTCATGCCCTCTGCTGGACAAGCAGGAGACTTACATGTACGTCCTCCCATAAAACAATCATCCACTCCTCTAAGTTCAGACTGACTTCTTTTTCTGGTTTCCAATATTGCTGGGGTTAAGAGTGTGTTCAGCAAACAATAATATCACTCATGTGTGAAGAGGCTGCCATTTTCTACAACAGAGCCCAAACTTATTACAGTGGGGGGCCCTCTGAAGTTGGCCCCCGACACCCAGAGCCTGTCCACATCTGCTGTTAATCAGCAAGGCTTGCAAAAACACCAGCATACAAGGAGACAGATGCACACAGTCAAACACTTCTGCACAGAGCCACCAGCCCCTCACCGCCACCACAAAATCCCTCTCAACTCCTGAACTTCCGACATGACTGAGGTTAACACGCTTGCCCTGTGTCTACTAGAGCTCATACATAGCTATGAAATAGGAGCGGGGAGTACAAGGAGTTTCCTCATACATGCACAAACATAATAGATTTTAGGTTCCTTGCTCAGACCCAACCTGGCATGTAAACATGCATTCAGTAAAGTGTCAATAATTCAACGT
The DNA here is from genome assembly GCA_903066825.1 of Alfaro cultratus. NCBI lineage: Eukaryota > Metazoa > Chordata > Actinopteri > Cyprinodontiformes > Poeciliidae > Alfaro > Alfaro cultratus. Next base: position 8,983 of record CAEFZX010006599.1, on the reverse strand, counting down.
ACAGACACAGAAACATCAATTAATGGCTTCAGTCTGCTGTCAAATCAAGTACAATTCTACCATGGCCTTTAAACCAGATATTAGTACATTTCTTTGTATGGAAAGGGCTCAAATCCCACTGTAAAACAAAATCAGCATCTCCATAAAGTTTGAAAGCAGAGGTAAGTATGAGGCGCTCTAAATATTCCTCTTGGATGGTTGTGCCGTCATGGGTCCTCAAATTGTCACTGACTGTGGAGGCTTTATGTTTGACATCAAACAACTTGGATTTGTTTCTTCATCTTTTTTTTTTCTCCAATCTGGGTAGTTGATTTAAAAATTAACTTTATTTTCCTCTAAGAGACTAAGAAACTTAAGATTTAAAGCATTAAGCAGCAGTTCAGCACTTTTTCTCCTTAGCCACGGTAAGATGCTTCTGAGGTTTATCTTTGGTTTATGAGTGGCTCAACACAAGAAATGCAACGTGTCCAAGTTCTGAATACCTGTTTGTGTGTTCGCTCAAGAAGCAATGACTACGAGAGGGACAAATATCTGGGGAGGTGAAGACTCCAGAAACAAATGAAGAACTGAGGAAGCAACTTTAATAACAGGCTGATAAACTTTAGCTTGTGGCCATCATAAGGGCCAAAGGCTCAAGTCAAAATGGGTTGGTTTGTTAATGAAGTTGGTAAAGTACTTCAAGTGTCGTCGGAGTTTTGGTGAGATTGAAATAAATATCTGTAGTTAATATCAGTTTTATTTATCTGACTGATACCGATATGAATGACTGATATTAGCAGATACTGATATTAGTGCCGCTTTATCATGCATCCCTACTTTCCAGTCAAGGTTTGGTACATTTTCGGTTTCGCTTCAATCAAAAGGAACAAATGAAATGTCGCCACAATAAAACTGATTGGATAAATAGTTTACATGGCTATAGCCACTGATTGAATTCATGTTGTAGCCTACAACAATGCTGGTTTTGGATGATTTTTCTCTGGTATCAGGGATGTCTACCGTCAGATTCATGTTGTTTCTGGTGAGTTCTTCAGTTACGCGCAGAGCGAGCTATTGCAGACACTGACAAAAAGTTTTGCTTGTTTTTCCGCTGCAGACGAATGAAAATCCTTAATATTCCCAATCAGAATTTAATGACAGCTGGGAGGTCCTGTCACCTTTTGAAGTTGTACCACAAAATGTTGAATCGGGTAATTAGTTCCTAACCTAACCTTCTCCATGTATTCAGGTATAAAATGGCGCTGTATTAGTTCAGTAACCAAATTGATATGGCTCTAGAAAATATTTTCTGTTCAAATGCATTAACCATTACACCCTTAAATGTCCTTAATGTCTGATTCATGTTCTCAGTGTCTGAAATGTTAAAGTTCTCAGAGGATGGTGGGAACATGTGTGGTCAAAAGGAATAACTTAGAAAATGATTGTTTAATCACAATTAATATATTTATCACAAATTTCAGCAATAGTATAAATTTCTTTATATTGAGAAGCCCTAAATGTAGACGGATATACTGTATATACAGGTCAATAAACAAGAATATGTTAAAACCTTTTAATATTTCAATGGTCTAAGAAACTGAATTTTGTGTCAACAACTGTAAGTCATCCAAACTAACTGAATTAAGAGGCTTAAAATATATTACTCTGTGTACTGAATATAACTTGAGGTTATTTTTTTAATTATTTAAATAAGGTAATTCAAGCTCGTCTCTAAATATTGTTCATATTAATATTAATAATCTTGTATTTTACCTCCTTAAGTGTAGCAATGTATTTATTAAACCACTGGGAAAAAAACACAACATACCTCTGTTCTTCCTGTGTCAAGAGGACTACCTGACAAACAAATCACCTTCCTGCATTACGAGTTAATTAAAGGCTACGAGCAGAAATATCCCAATAATAAGACGATACGAATATTTCGGGTCAAATCAACTTACTTTTCCGCATTAGTGTCTTTAAGAAACGGTTCATTCTTCAACGCTACTACGTTTCAACAGCTAGCTAGCTAGCTCATATAAAGCTAGTTTCACGTTTAGTTTAACTTTAACTTAAGGACTTTGCTAAAATATTTAGATGCAGCACTCGGTTTTCGTCGGGTTTTTCTTGTTAAAACAAAAAACAAGCTTATAAACGTCATACACTCAACACCCGCCGTTTTCCGTTTAAATAAATGTGAGCACGCATTAGTTTTGCCTCACTTCTGCCCCCTTGTGGAATATATACGCAACTCGCTTTCTGCTTTTGATTTTTCAAATAGTTTTCAAATAGCAAAATTTTAATACTTAAAAGAAAACTATAAATTTGATCAATTTATGATTGTAGTGTAAACACAAGACTTACGTATTTGCTAATTTCAGTTAGAAGTGGTAAAAATGGGTTTATAAACCATTATTCACTTAAGTAGATAAAGGCAGACACCGTTTTAGCGAAGAACCTTGCCTTCACAGCTGTATATATTACCCACAAGTTCACTCTATTGGCTAACAATTGATTTCTGACAGCAGTTGCACACAAAGAATTTATGTTTGAAGTATCATTGTAAATGGATTAAATCCAAATGAATTCCACACTTTGAAGACTTTTATTTGTTAATAGGAAGGGAATAGTGACGACAAAGTCCCTGTGAACTATATGAAGCTTATGGTTTACCAAAGAGGTAAAAGGCCAATAGTTAGTTTCTTTCTTAAGATGATTACCACTGAATGCCTCATGAGCAAAAAGTTTAAACCAGGCACAAACACTTCTACACAAATCAGTAAAAGTTAGCATTAGACAATAGTGCATGACTTACGTTGCAGTGATCTGTAGGACCTTCCTTCAACACAGCAACACAAAGGAGTTTTAATTGCATAATGATTTACAACTGAAAATGCAAAATCCACTGTATTTTACCACCTTAGGCCAATCGATGTTACATGTTGCAGATATGGTGAGTTTCTAAGATCTAAAAAGTGAAAAGGTGAGGCACAGTGTAGTCTGAAGCTGATCCGTCGATGAGGCCGTGTCCGTCATCGTTCACCAACCAGCAGAGGACGTTCTTTCCCGTTTTCACATCCCTGCTGAAATCTTTCTCCCAGTGCCTTCAGAGTATTGAAAATAATAATTAAAAAAAGAATAATTCTTTAGTCCTTTTCTTTTTTCAAAGTCCCATTTTACAAAAGAAAAACATTTACCTCGCCACATTGATGGTTTGGCCTTTTATGTACATTATCGGATTTGACTTTCCCTCCACTTCTCCTGGATGCGAATCTGTCACCTCAAACTCAACTCCATGGTAGAACTGACCTGTCGAGTGTGTTTAAAGGCTTACTGAAACATTTAACAAGTACAGTATTACTGCTCCACAATATAATGTCTTAATGTAGTTATTTACCAAGTAGTCCATGAACTGAGGAGGATAAGTGGTGACTGTCCAGGGTGTAGAAACCCAGATAGTCTTGTTGGTCGTGGTATTTCTTCCAAATCTTTGTGTGTCTGATGATCCTAAATTTAACTGTGTGCCGCAGCGATACAGTCAGACTGCAGCTGTTAGTCACTCTAATGTCCAAACTAGGAGAGAAAGGAAAAAAATTGGGGCACCAAGCTAAAACCAAGACAGTGACAGTGAAACAAAAAAAATAATTATGCCAGAGAGTGAGACAGAATTTATTGCAAAGCAATGCTACTCACCAGTCATCTTTCACGGAGGTCGTATCAGACCACTGCAACCTAACATGCTTGCCATTGTGGAAAACTGATATTTGGTCAGTGCCCACGTCCAGCTGCAGCCCCAGCTTTCTGTGGGTGACAGCAAAACGACCAAAGTATGTGTTGTTCTTGGCTTGGGGGGTAAATGTCTTTTTACCAATGACCTGGCCGTTCACTACAAAACCTGAAAAACAATGCAAATGATTCAGTTCTTGTTCCTTCAATAATCTCAAGGAAAGAAACATGTAGTTTAGAAGAAGGCACAATGCCGACCTGATTCCTGGTCTCTGACTAGATTGTAAACGGTTCCTGGTTTGTCGTTTATGTTGAAGCACAGAGCGTCCTCTTTGTCTGGCAGCTCAATTAGGAAATGAGGATCTCCATCCACTGCAGAAACAGCACTAATGTTGTTAGAGTTTTGCAAATAGTCATGAATAAGTTGTTTGTCTCTCTGCTCTTAGCTGAAACTGGGTGCGCTGGAACATCCTGCTCTCAGAGACATCAGTACCAGCCAGCTCAGATGTGCACCCACTCCTTATCTTTAAGTTTCTGTTTTTTATGGGGTGCTGTGGTGGCGCAGGGGCAAAGCACAACCCATGTATTGAGGTCTTAGTCCTCGTGCCGGTGGTCACAGATTCGATTCCTGGCCTAGCGACATTTACCGCATGTCTTCCCCCTCTCTCATAACCCTCTTTCCTGTCAAACTACTTTCAAATAAAGGCCACTAGAGCCAACAAAACCTTTAAAAAAAAAAAAAAAAGTTTCTGTTCTGTATGACCAACCCCTCCCTGCTTTGAATAAAAGTAGGCTGGTGGAGGGAGGCAAGTTGAAGTTGTTTCGAGGCACGACTGTGGTTGTGTGACACTCTGACTCTCCCCCTTTAAAAAGGTTGAAGGCATAAATACTCTCTGTGTGGTTCTTTATATGTACAGGTTAAAATACCCAACAAATGTGTTACACTTAAAGACCATATATTTATATATACAGTATAAAAATACTTTTTCATTATTATATCCTTAGTTAGAATCAACAAACTAATTTCTAGGATCTTTCCATGGTGTTGTGGTTTTGTCCTGGGGGTTAATTTGATATTTCTGAAAACCAGAACCTGTCTCTGTTCTGAACGGTATGATGCTGTATGTGTTTGAGCCGAAAAATATATTCATGCGCCTTCATTTGCCTCAAATGTTGTAAATAAAAATAACTAAAAATACGAAACGTTTGTTTTGATTGAATGCCATACAGAAAAAAAAATAGGTAATGTGAATTTTTATTCAGTGTAAATATCTGGTTTTAACTGCATAAGAAGTGATAAGTATCCCCTTTTAATAGTGGATCAAATACAATGCTCATTAGTAGCTCAAAGGCTTCATAGTAAAATAGCTTTCAGGTCATTTTTAGAAGATCCGAAAAAGAAAATAAGTAAATCAGTTTGCAAAAATATTAAACTTGAGCACACACATTAAACAGTAGAGTGAATAAAGCTTACCGTCTCCTAGACCTCGAGCTCTGGCAGCAGTAGGGCCTGAGGCGTAGGTTAAAGCGCACGTCATTTTATATAAAAATAGTTTTAAAAAAGAACATTTCATACCATTATATCTGTCAAAATGTGATCGAGAAGTTTACCTTTACTTCTTTCCGCCTGTTGACGCTGGTCTGAAACACAAGGAAACATTCAGAAAACAGAAAACCTCCAATGGTTTTGGCATCATGAAAAAAAAGTTAAAAACCGCCTCTAATAAATGACCTTCAGTCAGTTTATCAGCAATGAAGGGACTCCCTCCTGTGTCCTTGGTTTCAGGCCTGGTGACCACCATGGAGGTGAGAGGTGTGACGAAACTGTACTGCAGAGAAATGTTCAGAGCCTTGGCTATGGCTTCATCTTTTTCCGGTTGAGGATTAATATCACTGGAAGAGTGGGGGGGGGGACATGAGATTGGCATACATGTTTTTGCCTAATAATGCCTAATGAGAGAGCATTTTATCTGCCTTATACGTCATTGACGGGAGACGTGTCGTAATTCTGCATCGGAAAAAGTCAGAAGCGGTAAATCAGGATGTAAATAATGGCTGGAAATTATGATCGTGATCGCATCACATCAGTGTCACACCACTCCTGGCTCTGACTACACATCTAAACAAACTTCCCTACAGAAGGTGCGGTCAATGCTCCACAAAAGGTCCTTGATATTAGTTTTGATTTCTTTTTGCTAGCTTCCTTCATGTTGTTATGATCTTGTGATAATACTGTTGGCTCCCATTGCTGAATAAGCTTTAAAATCAGTGCGGTGCTGTGTGACGTCAACATTCTTCCTCTGCGCGTGGGGGCCGCAACGGGCACGTAAACCGTTCACACGGAAATCTCACTGCGGTCGCGTTTATTTACTAGCATGAATGACCACCCATAAAAAGAAGGGCTTTGTGTGTGGGAAACAAGTTTCAGCAGAAACAAAACGAACAAAAAAAAGAAAAGAAAACTTGTGTTATGTTCACATCACAATTATGTACCACTTTGTGTTAGCCTGTCAAATAAATTTTTACAAGTGAATGTTTCGGGCGAGAGGCAGGGTACACTCTGGACAGGTCCCCAGTCTATCGCAATGTAAACATGGAATAATAAAATTATCTGACTGTCTCGTTAGGCTGGCATATTAAAGTTTAAGGGCAAAAGTGCTTCGCACCTCTTCTCCAGCAGCTGTTGGATGGTGAGATAAGCCCACAAACGCTCAGTGAAACCACCAAAGATGTACTCCTTGTCTGGGTACACCGCATTCCAGCTCACCGCATCCACCTTTCTCTGTTCGTGGATGTTCCCTTCAGCCTTTCAAGATACATATGAAGTGGCACGTTAGCAAAGAGCTGCTATACAATGCAACACCTCTTACAGTAACATGTTTTTCTCATTGCTTCATGTCCATTTCTCACCCCTTGGCCGGACACCTCAACCAGAAAGTTCTCCACGTTGTTTTCATTCAGCCGTCCTGCCACCACAATTTCTGAGCCGCTGAACAGTCGGCTGTATTGGTTTTTAGTCAAAGAGCTCACTGCATTGTCAGGATAACGCAGGTCCACCTCTGAAAGAAGAACGCTGGACACTTCCTCGTAGAAACCCTGCAACGAAGGCAAGACTTCAGATTCTGCTGTACGTTCTCCACTTCCCCTCATCCTCCACAGTCTGCTCAGCGTTCACTCTTCTTCAGAATCAAGCATCCTACTTTGAGTTGAACTACCGCATCTGAACCCTCAAAGATTCTCCTGGTGATTCCCTTGTTTTCCTTCTCAACACATCCAGGGGGGAGTAATCCACATCGTTACCGAACCCCAGAGAGAACAGAGACATGGCCCCTGCAGTCACCAAGCGGACGTTCTCTCGGATCTTCTCAGCCCTAGACTCTCCTGAAAGTGAACACACATCTTGTTGCAAAGACAATACTTTTAATCTTGGTAGAGTTTCCAAGATGTGTCTCCAACTTTTGAAAAGTGGAATTAAACCAAAGATAAACAATGAAATCTATAAGAAAACCAGCGGCGTACTCATTCATGTTTACAAGATAAGCTATGTAATAAGTACCAGAGCTTGGATTCCCGTCAGTCAGTAAAATGATCATGTCCACGCTTCTCTCTGGAACTTTATCGTTCTGTCTTTCTCTCTTCAGCATGTTCACTGCACTCAACACAGCAGCATTAATGTCCGTAGCTGAAAGAGAAGAACACGTTTTCAGCTACAGACAGGTTTTGTTGTAAGCTGTTTCCCTTTCTTTACCTTTTGTGAGGTAAAGAAACGATGGGGCTGCCGAGTGTTTAAAACAGAAGAGAATGCTGGTTATCTATGAGCAATGGGAAGATGAAAAAGTCTCATTTAATTCAATGAAAGTTCAATGGAATGAAGAATTACACTAATCAACAGTCAAGAAAAAAGTATCTGAGGTTTTTCAACTGTTTTAGGGTCTTTTTGATGAGCTGAATCCAAAAATCTCTTTGGTTTTGCTCAATCAGATCAACTTTCTGAACTACGGAGCAACATGAGCATCAAAATGCATGACTTGTTCTCACGTCTGGATCCTGAGAATCTGGGATCAGTGAGTGACGAGCAGGAGGAGAGAGAGACTCCATCAGGACAGAAAAGAGAAGAGGCGGAGAATTTAGAACAATGAAGACGAAATGTTCAATTTATATGTACTTACCTTTATCAGTGTTTATTTTCAATTTACAGAAATCCAAGTTTGTAACATTTAATTAATACACTGTTAGAAATCAATTCTTTTTTTTCTAAAACCTTTTTTTAGATGAGAAATATTAATGGAAATGAACTGATTATGTTACAAAAATGACATCAATTTAGTCAGATCGGATTTCTCTAAATCAAATTGAGACCTTATTGAGAAAAAAAGTGGATGTAAGTTTTGGATTCAGGGTTGCAAAATAGACCTAATTAAGTTGAAAATAAAACAGACAACTTCCAAAAAATATATTTTTGATCATTTTTTCATTATTGACATGAAAGAGTGTCTGCACCTCCACGTGCTTCAATGTTCCTGACGAAACGGCTGGCTGCTGAAATGTTTTCCTCTGTTGTTCTGGTGAGACGCTCCTTCCAGTTACTGATCTCGTTATCAAACAGGATGATGCCGAAGTGGTCATCTTCATGGAGGTCTTTCAGAATGGACACCATGGCGTCCCGAGTCTGAAAAAAGTTCTCAGTTTGATTGCAGGTGATTTTTTTTTTTTGGTCACATTACAGCACAAAACCTCGCTGGATTTCTACGTGATAAACCAGCCTTGGTCATTCCTTTTCTACGCAACTCTGCTCAATTCTCATCTACAACTTCCAGTAGCTTTTTGCTGCAAGTACTTTTCCTTCTTCACAATTGTGTACTGCTTTGTGCTGGTCTATAATAGCACTATGAAAAACGCATTGAGGTTTTTGGCTGTAATGCGACAAAAAAAAATACGAGAAAAGGTTCACGGGCTGTGAACATTTTAGTTGTTTGCTTTTGTCCTATTTTACCTGAACCATTTTGTTTCCTTCCATCGATATACTCCTGTCAATTACAAACACCACATTCTTTGGGACTCTGGCCAAGTCAGGGGGGGAGAAAAAGTGCACAAAGTATCCATTCACAACCTGGAAGTAAATAGGACATCAAATGAAAATCAATGCATTAATTGAGTTTAGAGTCTAGACCAGGGGTGCCCAAAGTCGGTCCTCAAGGGCCGGCATCCTGCATGTTTTAGTTCTCTCCCTCGTTTAACGCACCTGAATCAAATGATGGCTTGTTAGAAGGCCTAACAA
>CAEFZX010006598.1:0-68840 GCA_903066825.1 Alfaro cultratus | reverse complement strand
TTGATTTGTTTCAGGAACCAGTTCCCCACATCTGGATTGCCCTCCCCCCTGCTGGTAGGCCCCAGTACTGTTCACTTCCCTCCCATTGTGTTTTTTTTTTTTTTAATTGCTTTTAAGACATGGAAAAATAAAATGAATTATCTTGTAATGGAATAGTCTCGTTCTCATTGGTCACGAACCTAACGTGCCTTATTAAACTAGTTCCTTGGGCGCAATTCCCAAGGTGGCGTTGTTGACACCTGCTGGTCACCCTGCTCTGAAGGGCGGAGTAGCAGATCCACATATATTAGTGCTGCAACATTAGGAATCACGTGTTAAAATGAAATCTTTCAAACTACATGGCAGCATAGATACATGGAGTTGTGATGTCCATCTTTTGTTGAGAAATTGGTTGCATAAAAAGCAGAAATATACGTTGACTAAGACCTGACTGTACAAACCAATTTAATTAAATAAAGCACATTTCCATTGAATAAGAATAATCTAAATTAAATATACAATGTCTTTATCAGTGGCTGACTAATTAGGTTTTAATCCAGACATTGCTTTTGAAAACCTTAGAACAAAACATTTACTACAAGAATTTAAAGAATAGCTGTGTTTCACTTTTCAAACAAACAAATTTGAAACATCAGACTTGAGCTTTTTGTTTTGATTTGCCTGTCATTTGTGGGATTTATTTCTCGATTAAAACCCTTGCTGTCCAGCTGTCATGGTAATGCTCTCACATCTGCCGAAGCCTTGCGTCGTCACATCTTTGGTTGGCTCTATGAAAAGAGAAATTTATAGCCCACCACTTTATTCTCTCTGGACCTCTTTCAATTTGCAGCATGGATTTCCCATGGCTGTCAAAAGTGGTTGAGACTGAGATGAAGGGGTTTGGCAGAGAAATCGGCTGTGTAACAAGCCACATGTGAGGCTATTGTGGGTTCAGCACGGTGCTGAAAGTGTGGAGTCATTCACAGTTCAGAGGGAAGCAGCATGTGGCTGTAGGTGTGTAAACAGAGGGCCCTCAAAAAACACCCAAATAACTCTTATTTGGGTGTTCAGTCTCCTGTGAGTTCTGGAATGATGGTACTTTGTTCCGTTAATATGAAAATCAACAGGTGGTAAATTTCAGTGAGTGTAGTAGATTAGGATCTCTGCTGTTATTCAAAATGCAACTATTAGGTATCAGTTTCAACAGTTCTGTTTATGTCTGCGAGGGCTTTTATCTGGGTTTCCTGAGGGATTTGAACATCAGCACTTGTGTTGCTTATGTCTGCTGGCATTTACCATAGAGGCACACACTGAATGTTTTTCGAAATGATTTGTGATTAGTGGTAGAGCTGTCTTCTTTGGACCACAGAGTGGTGGCATCCAGTCCTCCAGCTGAGGGAGCAGGCTGGGACCCACAGCCAGTGTTGATCCTCCCAGTAAAGGCCACTGGTGGGGATAATTGATGGCAGGTTTCAATGTTCTGCTTCACATGTGGCAATGAAGCTGCATTTCCCCACTTTACACGGGCTGGTAGTTGCAAGTTTGTCACAAGTCCCAAGCTACACTTTTAAATTGTAAGCACAGAGGTGAAAGTATGAATCCAATTATGACTTTTTTCAATAACAATATCTCTGCAAAACTTCTGCATTCCAAAATAAAGTTTGGAATGCAGAAATACTGTATGCATTTGTATTTTTGAAAAGCATTTAAAATACAAATACATCATTTCAATAATAAGAATTATCAGCATATTTCAAAGGATTTTGATTACAGAGAGTTTGTCAACAATAATATACTGTGTACCAACTAAAACATTTAAGGGGCTAATAATAATAATAATAGTGTTGGGATGGCACATAATAACCAAAAGTATTTTATTTAATTATATTGCTATAGTAGAACTTGAAGTGTGTCGATTTGATATGTGACATCAAGTCGACAACTCATCAAAATTTTTATAACTCAGCAGTATTAGTGTCCATGGCTTTAGAGGAATATAACTCTGCAGATTAAGGTGTACTGACTTATCAGTGCCAATTTCCTTAATTTTGGGAGATCAGTGGTCGGCCGATACTTACATGTGTAGCCGATCTTATCCTCCAATCTTATCCTCTGATCTTATCTATCTCAAGAAGGTTTAAAAGTCAACAATTGTCCTTTTCTGCTCTCTCTTCAGAAAAGTTTTCATTTTTAGGCAATCTTAAAGTGTCTAAGTATAAACTTAACCAAGCCAGTTTTGATTAAATGTAAAGTAATCTACACAATGACTGATTTACCACACGACTTTGGTAGATACTGAGGAGTAAGGCCAGTAGTTAGGTTTACTTAGAGCAGTACTGAAAAGGTATTGACCTATTAGTCCCATCTTTTCCTTTAATTCATTTGTCTTTTACCAAAATTACTTCTCCTCAAAATCCCTGTGTGTTTGAAGTGAATGAATAAACAGACTTTTAAAAAATCAGTAACTCAATATTCTTCATTCTTATATTACTGATCAAGTTTACCCACTCCCTGTAGATAGTTTAATGCCCTGGATGTCATGTCTGCAGGCTAATTTGAATGCTTCAAAAGACCTAGATCCCTGTGTGTTTTATTGTTATAACTAATAACTAGCAATGATTAATCAGTCTATCTTTTTAATTATCTCACAACATTTTTCTGCATCACCTCTGGCTCTGTAATAACAAACAAAATGGACCAAGAGAATTTTCTCCCCACAGTGTTTATTTGCATAAACTGTGATTATTTTCTGTGTGGCATCAATCTGTGTTTTGTGAGTGGCACAGGCACCTGTGCATTTAATGAAAACAAGTTGGCAGAAAATCTTGTCGTAACCTCTGTCAAAAGTCATTCATCAAAATCTAGCAAGCAGACACCGTGAACATCCAATATGTTTCAGGGTCTCTATTGCTTTCTGCTACTAAAATATGAAAATGTCCTAATACTGGTTTTTGCCTGCTATAAAATCCCATCTGTCAAAATGAAATTATAAACCCACGAGTATAGCACCAAATATGTAGCCTTTAGAGAAATATGGTTCCTACAGATGTAATAAATAAAAGATCAAGAGATCAATAAAATAACAGTGAAGTCACATGCCCTATAGGCGTTAGGTACCTGTTAACATTTTGTGAAACAGAAATAAGACAGAGCAGTGTTGAGCTCATTTTTCTGCAGTTGTGTATTACCCAAAAATATGAAAAATAGAGACTATCAACACAGGTTAAAATAGGATTCAGGAACAAAAAGTTAATAAATAGTACAATGGTCAATTTGCTGAGAGGACATATAAAGCATCTTGTAAAATAATTAAAATGTCAAAGTCCATAAAATAAATGCAGCATGTTAAAAATTTCAATTAAAACAGGAAACAATGATTAGTAAGAGCCAATACCAAAGTTTGTTTTACTAATTTGAGCTGATTCATAGTTATGTTCATTAATAATTGATTTTCTCAGCAGATGGACTCAGAGAAGAAGAGCAGATGAGTGAATGTAGGTCCGTAATGGTGAGTAAATTCTAAACGAGAACTTTTTGGATGATTTTGACACTTCTGCTGCACCAAATAACTTCCAAAATGTATTTCTCAGAGCCTTTAGACCAATTTTTGTTTTCTATTTCCGGTGAAGTAGAACAACGTCATGCCCTGCAGTCTCTTAACAAACTTAAACGAAAAGAACAGATTGACGACTGTGCTGAAGCCGTGGGATTGCAGCTTTCTTTGTTCAGCCAAAACCACAAACAAGTCCAGTCTTAATGATCTGTCAGTGGTTTCTGGTGGACTTCCTGTCAAGATGCCAAACAATTGTAGAGGCAAAGCAACTGTCAAATGTGGAGCCAGAACTTGGAAGGTTTATTCCAGAGTAAGTGATCGCTCGCATCAACACTCTGGCAATTCTGCTGTTCGGTGACACAAGAGAAAGGAAACCCCCTGACAACCTATCCAACAGACTGAACTGACTTAACTGTCTGAGGGGTACGTCTGCTTGGTTTTCCACCAGATGCTGCAGGCAGCAAGCTGATAACAGATGGAATCGACTGAAAGCAGTGCCTTTATTGCACATACAATGGTTATTATTGTTAAACTGTTTTCTGTAAGATTAAGTATTTTAGAAAAAGTCCTTGAGTCAATATTAAATGAGTAGTTTGTATCATGCCAAGAAAAAAAAGATGTTGTGTTTGAGGTTATTTGAATGTGCCTTGTGATCTGTTTATAAACAAACTAATGGGAATTTATAGCTCCAATAATATGTAATGTAGACTCTGATGAGTAATGGATCCTTGCAAGTGAGAGTTTTCATCTCGAAATGTTTTTATAACGGCAATTTCACGCCAAATCACACAAGGCAGAAAAATGTTCTGCACAAGCTTGTTGCTTTTCTATTATCACCCAATCAGTGATTTCACAGCAGGAACTATACTTGTGACAGACAATAAATCCCCCCTACTGTGACGAAGTGATTGGACTGAGGCCAAATTTCAGACCCACACAGAGTCTTCACATTATCTAAAACCCGATCACCCCTTTGAATGATGAAACGAGGAATAATTATTTTCAACATTTCACTAGACTAATATAAGCAAATTCCTAATGGCAGAGCAGTGATTATTTCCGTCAAATGTTATCATCCTTTCCAAAAAAAAAAAACCCTCTTGAACATTTCCTGTTTGACACATTACAATCACAAACTCCTATATATTTATATTTGGATTTTTTGTGGTAAAACAAAACAAAGCAGCACGTTTGAGAAGAGAAACATATTATTTAGAACGAGTTTGTACTGCAAGTCTTTTTTTGGGGGGGACGGGGGGGAGACAATGTCAAAATGTAAAATGCACAAGTGGATTTAGGTCTGGACTTTAACTGGTCCAATTATAACTATTTTCTCTTCCCTGACAGAAGTGAATCTAACTCACCTCACTCCTTCCACAGATCATGGAGTCTGGCTCTTCCCAAAGTCCCTGAGCTGCTCAGGTTCAGTTACGTTTATTAACAACCTGCTCGGTGTTTAGATTCATAGATTTTAAAGCAACATTGAGAAAATAAATATTTACTTCATTATAAATTTACTCTGGAGTGTAGTTGGTCAAAACATGCCTACCCTTAGGGTTTGCAGATATGATTAAATTGAGTTTCAAATTATGTTTCAATGTCTCATATGAAATTAAAATATAAAGGGACCTTCATTTCCACAAACTACTAATACCTGCAGCAACAACTGAAAAGAGGTCACAGGTATTCAGATTATGAAATATGAAAATCAACAGCAAAGTGGATTATTTTCACGAAGCAGTTTTCCTTAGACATCCTTAAAATACTGCATTAAGAAGAGCACCTTTTTAATTTAGCTCTTGAAAATCATTAGACCAGTGACGTGCGGTCTGCCTCCCCTGTCATCATGGAAGAATAATATAATGATATGATAATTTATATTGCTATTTTCATTCTGTGTTTTGTACTGTGAAGTATTTATTTTTCATTTAGCTTTACCAATTTTGATTATTTTTTGTCTTCAAAATTGCTGAATTTTCGCCTTTTCCCATTCAAATGCTTGGAAGCGCAGCTGGTGAGGCAGCAGCGAGCTGAGCCTCACCTGCTTTTGCGCAACGTCTCGCTAACTGCGCTGGGTGCCACTCTATGTTCCTCCTGTTGGTACGTCGCCAATAAAATGGTTAAAAAACTAGTTCTGCTTTTTTTATATTGAATGTTTTAATTGGCAGCTATGGTATTTCTGTTTGTGTGAACTTGGAGTCAGAGTTTTCGTCTCCAACTTTAAAGAAAGTTCAAGTCTTTAAAATATTCTATCAAATGTTAAATCCTGCATTGACAAATTCTCCACTGCATTGATTTACAATAAAAGGAAGCTATATCATAAAATGAAAATGTGAGGCGCAATTGTTAGCACTTTGACCTCATAAGACCCAGGCCTTTGTGTATTGTGTTTTTATTTATTTTCTGTGGATGTTACAGTTTTCTCAGACTACTCCAGTTTCACAGTGTGGTGTAAAAACAATCATTAGTGCTGGAAGTGAGTAATAGAGCTGACTGGGGGCTATAGTTTTGTGTTGCTGATGGATACAGCAATGTAATGCAGCAGTATGTTTTCACTTAGAGTAAACAATAAACCAGAAAAGAACATTACATTTTTTCTTAAGCTGAGATGTTAACACTGTCCTAGTTTTAGACATTTACTTTGGATGTGATGTGAAAGCCAGAATCACACTTTGATGCAGGTAACCATGACTTGTGTTTAAACCTTTACTCATCACTGTCTCTAAAATAAAAATGGCATCTATTTATAAAATGTGAGTTTTCCTACCAACTGTGGTTTGTGTTTAATTGATTTAACAATTTTAATGTTTTCACATTGTTTATATATTGCTCTAGGATTACAATAGCTTTTCTTCAGTTCAACATTTTGTGTTTCATAATTATTGATAATGTATTTTGCCATTTTCTGATGTTAGTGTGGACTGTTGTTTTAGATTTTGGCACTTTATTTTAAACTTTTGCAAAGAACTTTGTTTTAATTTGAGTTATTGAGTGGCAAACTGTGAGCTTTTGACTTTTGAGCAATTATGTAAAATGCAAATGCTTTAAATAGTGAGCCTATCCCTAATTCAGAATGCGTACATGTGCAGTATCCACTAGAAATATACTTGTGTTCAGCATCAGCAAAAGAAATCCTAGATCACGCATGTTAACACATTTTTTATCTTATTTTACTGGTTGCTTGGTATTTATATTTTGTAAAATCAGATTGTTTTCTTTACAACATAAAGAATTAAGAAGTTAAAAGTTGATCAGTATGAATAAAATACTTGTTTTAAGCTTTCTAATTTTATTCAGTCCAGCTGCTTCATTGCTTTTTCATTTTTATAGGTTTTTAATGCAAAAACACATACATAATAAATGATACTCATAATCTATCGTGTGTTAGAGAAGACTTTGTGTAAAGGACTGTGCCGTTTGGTTGAGCAGTTTCAGACCTCCCTTTGAAAATTATGGACTGTGGAAAAGCAGTGATTAGAGAATAAATTTACGTCTAAACAGTTTGTTTTCCTTCTTACAGAAGAATACATATTTGGCTTGTAAGCCAAATTACTCAGTAAGTGTAACATTTATTTTAATACATGTAGGAAGCTCTCTTTTGAAGAATAGTGCTCAGACTTCAGGGAGTTTAGTGAATGATTTTCTTCCCACATGTAATCACAAATGAAAACAGGTGTTGCGAGTGGCTGCGTCCGGTGCATAAACATAATAGCGGATCAAAGAGCTGGGTCAGGACTGGTTATTGTCTGTGTGTGGGTGCAGGAAGTCTCCATCATGACTAATGGGTCTGTGCCTCTAATTAGAGGACCAAACGCGCACACTAACATGCACACACACATAAAATGAATGATATTCAAGCTAGGGATTATCTTCTTGTTTAATTCTAACAGGAACAACTTTAAATGGTGTTTAGTTTTGTCCACACCTTTCAGAAGTACTGCTTTGTTAAGTGCAACACTCATGTTAAATATAAAGGATTTTTTTTTTTTAAATGGCTGACTTCAGTGTTTTGACTGGAGCTAGTGAGTTAAACAGTTGTCAGATTGAGAGCGTGGTCAGAAGAAGATATTGTAGTCTTGTTGCATCCACCAAAACAAGTGGGCTGCAGTCTTGGTAAACAGAGCACAGTTTTTACTCTTAGCATTTAAAGACACATTTTAGGATTTTTTTTTTCACCTCTAAAAAGTATATGGAATATAGAAAGAGAGATACATAATGAGGTAGGGATTGTCAGAATCATACAAAACATTTTTTAAAAGTGGACTGAAGAAAAAAAAAACCCTGCTAAATCTATTTTATGTGCATTTGAGTTGATGACATCACAAGTGGCACAATAATTTGGCGCATGTCATGGCATTAAGAAATGTTTTGCCAGAAGAGTGAAAGATCTCAAAGTCAAATTTGATGCATCCTCATTCTTTAAATCCACAGCACCCAGACAGTAAGCATATACTGTTGTAGCTAATGGATAATGGTCTTGTATGCAATTCCGCTCCCAAAGGTAATTCTGCCCATGGCCCCAATGGAGTTTTGGGCGGCTCTGTGCATAGAAGATTGTTTTGGAAAGTTGATTAAATAACAACGTAGGACAAAAAAAAAAAAGAGCAGAAACCTGCACATTACATGTCCAATCAGCAGCGACTAATTATATCTAGATTGAGTTGAAGCTTATTTGAAAATCTGTTTTGAAGTTCTTTTTTTGTTTTGTTTTGTTTTTAAGGCACGTCGTCCAAAGAAAAGGTCGCTGTTAGGCTATTATACTTATTTCTTGTCTCGTCTCATTCTGTCATAGTTGATCAGTTGTGTTTCATTATAGATAACCAGTGTCGGTAAGTTCTATTTTACGCTGTCGTTTAATTATAGTTGTCAGTGTTGGCTCTCTCCATTTGTTTGGTAATATTTGTTTGTGTTTCATTTGTTCCTCATCTTCCATTTTGTAAAAGGTCGGGCTTCCTGCGCGCGCTCTCTCTCTAATTAGTGCGCGCGGACCTCTGAGTGAAGGTGGAGGTTTTTGCCCCTCGCTGCCGCGCGTCTCAGCGGCAACTTGTTCAATGGAAACTTTGGAAAAAAACAGGAAATATGTGCCACTTTGCAAAAATGCTTTAGAGTAAATGGTGATGCCGAACTCTTCCGATGTCTGACGGGGGGGAGGAAAGCGACGGCGGCGGGAGAGCACATCTGTCGGAGTCTCCCTCGCCGCCTCTCTCTGTCAGTCTTCCCCGAGGATCTCCTTCCACTTCGCGGCCCTTGGACTTCTTCTCCTCAGCCTCTCCACTGCTTGGGGAATCGGACCCGCCTTTTCTCACCTCCTCAGAGTGTCTGCACCCGTCTCCAGGGACCCGGGAACTCGGGGGCTCCCCGCATTTCACCACGCCAAAGTTCCGCCAGCGTGCCGTGGACTCCGGGTGTACCTCTCGCTCGCGGCCGGATGTGCGGATAGATGTCGGACATGAACAGCACGATGACCCGCTTCCCATATGGAGGGGACGCGGCGCGGAGAGCACTGAGCGCCTTCAGCACCGTGGACAGAGGCTGTACAGGGCTCCGGAGCTCTCGGAGTACGGGAACCACTTCTCTGCTGAGCACATAGAGACCGAGTTCAGCTCAGACAGCCGGCAATCGTGAGTCCTGACAGTTTTATTTCTCAGTTTTAATGTAGTATTTTCGAGGCCTTGCGTAGAGTATGCATTTATGAACTTTGCGGATATTGGACAATTGCAATTTCAAGGCAAACTCTGCATTGTGGGAATTTAATCACCGGCGTCAAATCCCTCTTGTCAACAGGTACAGGTCAGGTTTGGTGAGTTTAGGATCTCCGCTGACCCAGTTGCATCAAGCATGTGAGAAGAAATGCTTTAAACTCACTTCTACCTTTTAATGTGTCTCACATCAAGTGGGCTTTTTTCCTGTAGAAGCATCAACCTGGTTGACTAGCAATAGTTTGAGATAAATACTGTAATTGTCAGCCTCTTTTTGCGTCTCTGCTCTTTCAGACTCACAGTGTATTAACTGTGTTTTGCCTTTGTTATACCTGAAGAGACTACAATGCAATGCAAGCAGATACTTTTTTTTTTTTTTACCAGTGGCTATTATTACTGTCCTGCAATCCAACCAAGAGTTTCTACTTTTGCAACCCATTCTCACTGCTTAACTATGAGATAAAGGCTCAACATTTTCAGCTTACAGCCACTGCTCCAGCGTGGAAGTGCTCCACAGAAATCTAGGAACATGCACAATGGCACGTAATGAAAATTTAGCAGCTTATATCCATGACTATCAGAAGTTGGCAATAGCAGGCCTCTATATTGGCTCTTTGATCCTCCCTGGTCTGCTTCTTTGATTCTCCAGTGTTCAGCTTAAAGGTCTATCATGGGGATAGAAGCACGTTGACTTTTACTAATGCCTGTCACCAGATTGTGAGTGTTCAAAATGCAAGCAAGAGAGGGTGGACTGCATGTTTTTGTCAGCATTACAATATAGTGAAAAATGCCTTAGAAAGTATGTATTTAGGTGCGTATTTAAATTAGACAAATTGATAGCTGTGCTTAATCGCTATGCTCATCTGAGTTGAAAAATTAATTTTCGCACTTTTTCAGTGGTCTCCTTGCATTTAACCTGAAACCAAATTCATCCTCTTCTCTTTTTCATGTCTTGTTAAACTGTAAATGATCTAGCTTAAATGATTGCATTCACTGATAATAAATGACCCAGCGCTCACACCTTAGAGAGAACAGCTTTGAAAAGAAGCACATTCTGAGCAATTAAGATCAGATTGTATAGTTTTGTTTGATAGATACAATTAAACAGGTGAATAAAGGTGCAGTGGAAGTGATGCATGAATAAGTATATTAAGGCAAAAGAAAGTCAATAGAGATTTTTCCTTTGTATTGGGACATAAAAGACAATAGAATACCTTTAATCTCAACAGATTGCTTCAGTTTAGTTATATATTTTTTATATAGTTTCTGAATCATAAACTTAAGTTCTTTTGAAATGGCCCGTTTCCTGAGTGATGGGCAGTGGTTTTCTAAAATTATTGCTAATGTCTGTCCCTCTTGGCAATGTGTTTAGTCTAGCAATCTGCTGAAGGCCTCTGCTACATTTTGAACTAAATAACTATTATATGAAATATTATAGTAATGTCTGATGTCCATTTTATTACTTGTGGTGACAGGGCAAGTGGGCTTGCCTGTTCACTGGTTTTGTGTTTTGGATTAAACACTGACATGGACTCATGTTTTTGGTTTTTCATCTAAAGTTTTAGGGGCCTAATTTAAAGGAGTAGTGAAGACCAAATGCTGTTTTTAAATTATGCTCTGATAATTTTGCATAAATGTTGCTTTTTAGAGGGAGAATCATCCTCAGAACAATGTTCTGTCGATTTAAGAGTGATCATTTATCTTCAGCAGAGGAGTGTAATGAAAAGGATGGATGTTTTCAGTGCAGGACTCAATAGCTAGGAGATTTTCTTCAATTTGTCAAGTGTTAAATTTATTTTCAATATATATATATAAAATTTTCTCTGCATTTCCATACAACCTGTCTGTGATTTTGGACAAACTGTCAGAAACAGTCATTTAGCTTGATCACCAAGTCCTACCTGAAGGAAATGGTATTATGTGAGTATCATTAAAATTTGCTTTATGCCCAATCAGGCAAATATAGGAAATTTAAATGAACCTGATTGGTAAATCCATTTTCATTACTCAAATTATGAACTAATTTGCTTAATGATATGAAAATTCCCTCAGCTAAGTAAGTAATTGCATGGGTAATTGTCTAATATTGTGGTTTATAAGTGTTCAGTATCCCTTTTGTCAAAGTTTTGCATTATATGTAAGGCAGAACAGTATATTGTACATTGTTATCACATACAATAACAGTATGTGCAATATTCAGACTGCAAAGGTCTGTTTAGAGTGCAGTAATTGATGAATAATATATCCAAATTATCCAAATCCCCCAGGATAAATTAAGTCAAATGACACACTTATATTTGTACATTTTGTACAAAATTGAATAAAACTTTAAAAGTTGCTTTAAACCAGTAGTGTAGATCAACTTTGCACACCACGGGTTCTCTGGTTTGTTTAGTTCAATATGATCGTCTTTCACATAAACTTCCTTGTTTTAAACTGGTGTACAAGAATAATCATAGAATGGTGCATGAATGTTATGCATCTCGTCAACAGTTAGGCATAAAATAAATTTTAGAATAATTTGATAATGTATGGTATTATGTGCTTTATTATAAAAATCACTTGGGGCTCCTGTTTCTGTGCCAGATAATCTGTCCACTTTTATCCAGAATGATAAAAATGATCCAATTTTAGAAGCATCCTCGTGCAAAGTGTGCATGTAATCATACCATATCATACGTAAGTAATGTAAGCAATCTTTCTCTCCTATGGCAATTTGTTTTTAGTCCCCAAGGAACACAGACAGTATCTGTCTATTGTGTGAGCTTCCTCTTGCCCACATTGCTTTAATTCAACAATGCAATGGTGCAAAAACATTCTATTTCTAGACCAAATCACAAACAGTCAAAGATGGATGGAGAAAGAGATTAAAAGAGATGGGAAAAGGCAATTTATTACTTGACTATAAGGTTATACAAATGGGCCGGAAGGCGTACTGTTCTTCTGTTTATCAGGAATCTTCTAAATGCTTTGGTTTTGGTGATGGTGTGAAGCTGCTAACATCAACTATCGAGTGTAACTCAAAAGCCATACACAAATGCTGATTGCCATAGGCTAATAATTTACATTACATGTTGCAGATAATCTATGCTGTGTTGACATTATGCATGGATAGTCTGACACCTTAAATGTATGAGGAATGAAGAAGAAAGATTTCCTTCTTACAGTGATTGGCGTCCTGAGATGTTGATGGTGTAAATGAAAAGTTAAAATATTGCTGACCTTTAATATGGTTTAATCACACACATTCAAGCACACGCATACACACCCTCTCTAAACCATGTGCATGGGATTTGGCATAGGGAGCTGTCTTCATTTTCTCAGCTCCACATCCATAAAAACCCCCCAGGTGAATACATCTAGCATGAACGGGTTTCCATTTTCACCTTCTTCTTCAATGTCCTGCTTTCTGCTCACGCACACATGCACGCACGCACACACACACACACACGCACGCACACACACACACACACACACACACACACACACACACACACACACACACACACAAAGAGAGTCAAAAGGGAATTACAACTAACTGAAATTACAAGCTTGTAATTTAGCAGCAACACTTGTTTTCAAACTGGACCTTTAGGAAGTTATGTAAATATTAATGTCAATAATATTGGAATTATGTCACAAGCTTTTGTGGGCAACAATAAACTTCAAAAGTGTAGCTTTATAATCATTCATGTTCATAGGTTCTGTGGGTTATTTTGCTTTTACTGTCTAATTGTTTTGATTTCTTCTGTTAATGACTGAATGTCAAAGCAAGACATTGTAGGACAGAAGATTTTTTCACTCTTTGATGAAAGTTAAATCCCAGTTCAGCGAGCAGTGTGTTTGAAATATCATTGGATTAGAGAGGTATTTTGTCATGCCAAAAGATATTGAGAAACAAATATTGTTCTTTAATTCATCCTTTTTAGATTTGGTAAAAGTTTGTTGCTTTAGTCGGGATTGGACTTTTCTCTGAGATCTGGATAGAAATCTGTGTTAAACCGGCTATCATCATAATCCACACAAAAAAGAAATTATTCAATTTTGTGTTGATGTATCACAGTTCAATGTACCTGATACTTCTCTGGCTCTTACAGCTAAGTCACATAATTGTCTGATATGCTAAACACATCTTCTCCTCCTTCATTACACTAAGTATTGCTTTTACTGACTTCTGTTTTCTGTCTTTTTCTTGCTCCCAGAGTGGAAGCCATGCATCGCCGGCACACCACACTGAGGGAAAAGGGGCGTCGCCAGGCTGTACGGGGTCCTGCCTACATGTTTAATGAGCGCGGCTCTGCTCTCACTGCAGAGGAGGAACGTTTTCTAGATGCTGCAGAGTATGGCAACATTCCTGTGGTGCGCAAAATGCTAGAAGAGTCCAAAACACTGAACTTTAACAGTGTGGACTACATGGGCCAGAATGCTCTACAACTGGCAGTGGGCAATGAACACCTGGAAGTGACGGAGCTGCTGCTGAAAAAAGATGGCCTGGCTCGGATCGGGGACGGCCTGCTCCTGGCCATCTCCAAAGGCTATGTCAGAATAGTCGAGGCCATTCTCGGCCATCCTGCTTTTGGTGGAGGTCTCCGTCTGGCATTGAGCCCTCTGGAGCAAGAGATGCGAGATGATGACTTTTATGCATATGATGAGGATGGAACACGTTTTTCCCATGACATCACACCCATCATTCTGGCAGCTCATTGCCAGGAGTATGAGATTGTTCACATCCTTTTGATGAAGGGGGCCCGCATAGAAAGGCCTCACGACTACTTTTGTAAATGCTCAGAATGTGTGGAGAAGCAGAAGAAGGACTCCTTCAGTCACTCACGCTCAAGGATGAATGCGTACAAGGGCCTGGCCAGTGCAGCCTACCTGTCGCTCAGCAGTGAGGACCCTGTGCTCACAGCCCTTGAGCTCAGCAACGAATTGGCAAGGCTCGCCAACATTGAAACAGAGTTTAAGGTGAGGCAGCTGATGTGTTTATATCCTTCCTTATTTTATCTACTTTGCAAAGATATGAAGCTTCTCTTTAGAACATACAATACCTTGAAGGTTTGCACATTTTTTCAGGTTACAACCACAACATAGAATTATTTGAAAAGGATTGTATGTAATCACAGAGGAGCAGATAGTTACGATGTGAAAAGGAAATAAATTTTCATTTTGTTGTTGCTGTTCATATGTATTCAGTGCCCCGATGCACCGTTGTAAATGCACTGTTCTCTCTCTGTTGTCTTTTACACGGTAATGCAAAATCCTACCAAATATTTTTGTTTAGTTTTTAATGCAAATACTTTGCTACATTTGAAACAGGACAAAACTAACTTATAAGTAACCTTTCAGCATATATTAGAGCAGGGGTGCCCAAAGTCGGTCCTCGAGGGCCGGCATCCTGCACGTTTTAGTTCTCGCCCTGGTGGTAGTAACAACCTTTTCAGCATGTCGGTGTTCTTCTTAGCCCTTCTAATGAGCCATCATTTGATCCAGGTGCGTTAAACCAGGGAGAGAACTAAAACATGTAGGATGCCGACCCTCGAGGACCGACTTTGGGCACCCCTGTATTAGAGCTTGTTTTAAGTCAATAATTTCTTAATATGGATAAAAAGTGTAAGATCCACAAGCAGATTGTTTATATGGAAAATTTCAGTACATACTCAGTACGATTGCGTGTTCTTGTATTGTAGGGTTTGACTGCCGACTCTGCAAAAATTGCATCTTTTTTAAAAAAAAAAAAATTCTGTCCATTTTTCTTTACGATATCCCTTAAGCTTGGTCAGAGTACATGCAGTGCATTTGTGAACATCACTTTTCAAGTATTTCCACAGATTAACAATTAGATTTAGGTCTAAACCATTCTAACACATGAATATGCTTTGCTTTTAACCATCCCTCTGTAGCTGCATGATTAGGGGTTATTGTCCCACTGGCAAGCCTCTATAAAGTTTAATTTTGTTCTCATCTGATCAGAGCATCTTCTTTAACCTGTTTGTTGAGTCCCTTATCTGGCTTGTTTCAAACTGCAGATTGACATTTCAACCTCATCCTTGTAGAAATTGACACTGACACACACCGCCTTATCAGAGTTGTGGATCTCATGTAGAAGGATGTGCCGGATCTCATTTTGCTGTAAAAATTAGCTGAATGCAAATGCATGGGCCACTTGACAGAATTTTGAGGTCTTTCTAAACAGATTGTATTTTTAAATGGATATTCAGAGTGCTTTGCTTATTGTAAGTTGTGGGCATAAACCAGCTTTCAGGTCACATTAAACCAGACTGACCAACAGCTTCATACTTTGGTGCCGTCAGAACTCCTTACACTCACAGTCGCATACAAACAGACTTGCATAACACGCCTAAGCAATAGCCAAAAATCAACTTCATCCCGTTTCTTCTCAGACTTTTTAACCATTTTTAGGGAAGTAACACATTTTTTTAATCTTTCATTCCTTTATCTTCTCACTTTATGTCATTTTTTTTGTTTTTTTTTAATGAGTTCTTATTTTGGCGGTGCAGGGTGGCTCAGTGGGAGCTATCAATTTCACTGCACCTCCGGGTATAATAAAGATTATTCTATTCTTTCATTGCTTTTATAAATTTTGTAATACTCATACTGGCAAACACTCAATAAAACACTTGAAATTCATAATTGCATAGATGAAATAGGGACAGCACTAGAAACCAGAATGGCATGTTTCTCTGTATTTTTGTAGCATTATATACTGTACATAAATTACAGTTTTAGTTGAGGAGCTATATAGTGCTGAAGCAAAGATTTCTACTCTACACTCAATCTGTTATTCAACCTTCTCCCGCAATCATCAGTCTCTCATCTTTAATGGATTTTTAAGGTCCTTCTTTATTTGTAGAACTACTTATTTCCAATTCAGTATCTTTTCTCAGGTGAAACAAAACGTACCTTAACTCTTTGTAAAATTTTAAACATTAAAAATTGCCTCAATGTGTATAATATTTTTTACAGTCATTGCTTGTGTGTTAGAGCCAAACTGCTCAAGTTTTTGAAAATGTTTCAATAGCATCTCAAAAATATATAGAATTTTAAAGAAAATGAAATAAATTCTATAACCCTTTTCTGCTTTCATCTCTCCAGGAGAAAGCTCATCGGTTTGCACTGGGGGTAGAACATGTAAGCTGTAAAGCAGCTGGGCCCATTTTAAGCCAGAGCTTGAGTTACAGAGGTGCCTGAATCCATCCTGAGCCTGATACTTTGACACATATTTTTACCTGACCCAGATAAGCAAGCATTGACATAAAAGCCACCTGGCAAATGAAATGTACTCCTGGATAAAAGCTAGGTATATACTTTTTAAAAAGATACCTTCTAGATAATTACATATAACCGTTATGATGATTGCAATTGTTTTGATTGTTATTCTACTACGATGACTTTGAGAGTCAAAATGCTATTTTGTGCATTTTTAGTGAAATCACTGCTTATGTAAGCTTCATTTCTATAAGGTTTACCATTCATAACCTTGTTATTACAGACATAATTCTTGTCAATAAATGTATTATTTTCCAAGCTTATATCACAGTCACAATTTCAAGACACTGATAAGTTGCAAAAGGGTGGACTTGATGGATTGGCCTCAGTCCACAAATACGTTTTAGAAAACGTGAACAGCAATCATCTAAATTACATATAGTTAGACCAATATTAAGACGCATTTAAAAGCACCCTTTGTGATGCACCCATATCTTAGCTGAAATCAGTACACAAATATGTGTTATGCTCATTTAATCAGATCGGATTTTATCAGTCTATTATTGTGATTTTTTTTTCAATCTCTACTTATGTGAAGTTTAGTTCACCTATTTCTTTTTTTTCCCTCAAGTCTATTAATTTATGTCTGTGCCTACCTGTCAGTTCTCACCACGTTCTGACCACATTTGTGTTTGATATGCTGCCTTTCCGCTTGTCATTCTGCTTCCCATCTTCCAACAAATTAATGAGAGGGGCTCACCTGAGGGACCAGGGTTGTGTTAGGACTTATCTGTCTCATTACCATCTCATTACCATCCCCATGTCTTCTCTCTTTATTTATCTCCCTGTCTCCCTTCACATTATCTCCTCATTGCTTTAAAGCATCAAATAATGTCTACTCGGTTTGCTAATAGCATTAGTCAATCAACTTTACATGGGCAAATTACACGTGACAAATGAACATTCATAAATAGCCTAATGAGAAACAGATTAAACTAAACGTTCATCTTTTAATGGGACTGCTGACAGAGAAATGTTTATGTCATCCTAAGTCCCCCTTTAAACCAGATTAATATCAGTCTATAAAAATACAACGTTTTTGCAACCAAACTATCCACTTACTGTAAAAGTTGAAACACTCACAATTTAATTATTAGGTTTCTGGAATCAAAAGAGGTCGCAAGGCAAAGCTTCTCTCTGACATTGTGACAAATATAAACATATTCAATCCCCCCCACAGATTTAAAGTTGAAAGTAATGTTTAAGTCTGATGATCATGTTTCTTTCCTGGAAGTAATACTTACATTTTTGATTGCCCCACTCCCAGCCAAAGTGATGATTTGAATCCAACTGAGAATCTGAGATGGGAGCTAAAGATTAGGATAATGGAAAGGAGGACTCCAAACCTGAAAGACATGGAACACACTGCAAAAATATGAATCACCAAACATATCAGTAGAAACATGAAAAAACATGGTCAGCTATTATAGGAAGTATTTCGTTGCTGCAATTCCAATAAAACCTTTGTTGAGAAGGGTATACCCAAACTGGCCCTTGTAATTTTCATTAAAACGTCACTAAAAATGAAAAATATACAATACTGCTTTTAGATATTTTGAGAGATCTACAAAAAAGAAACAATCTTCTTGGTTAAATGAATGTTACCACAACCCAAATCATCCAGCGTTATGAAAGATTTTGTACATTTAGGCTTAGAATTGTAGCAGGAGGAAGTGACACATTCCTTTGGCCTCTTCATATCCTAAACAAAGCAGTATTTTATTTTTTCACCTGTAACAAAGTATCTCTAAAAATCTGTTCTTATGTAATTGTATTAGAATGAAAATAGAGGTGAAGGTTTTGTTTTTCCTGTTTCCTTGAAACAAGTATGCTTGTTTGAAGTTTTTTGGCCATTTATTTTATGGAGCGTCTTATGTTCTTTCAAATAAGTGTCAACTTATCAACCTCTCCATTTTTTGATTGTAAATGTTTTTTTTGTGTTTGTGTGTTTTTTTTATTGGCTGGTATTTTAAAATATGTTGAATCTGCTGGACAACGCTTTGTTAAGGTTTAGAGGCTAAAGTTTGTTCTCTTTTGAGAATTTAATATTCCTCTTGGTCATCAAATTGGCTAAGAGTTTTAGGCAGAAATAGGAAATACAACAAAAGGTACTTATAGGAAACTGAACGTCCTTCCATTGTCTGTTGCTTTTTCTTACAGTTTCGCTCTGGGGCTTGTGGCTATCTCCAGCAGTCTTTGGGCGAGAGGCAGATTAAACGAACACATGGGGGGAAATTTAGAATAATTAAATAAAATAACAGTCATGTTTTTGGACTGTGGGAGGAAGCCAGAGTACTCAGAGAGAACCCACACATACGAGGAAAGCATTTGAACTCATATATGTGTTCAAATGCATATATGAGTGCATGTATGCATTTGAACACATCTTCTCACAGGAAGATGTGAGGCCTGGATTCAAACCCAGGGCGTCTTGTTGCATGGCAACAACTGCTACATCATTCAGCTGAAAATACCTAAGAAAAAATAAAAATTTTGGTTGTTAGCCTTATGCTAATGTTTAAATTATATATTAAAAATATGATCGGAAATTATCTAAATAAATAAAATAAGTCCCTAAAATGAGGAGAGACCAGAAAAATATATACTCTTTCCATGTTGGAAGCTGGTAATTGCACATCTAAAAAAGATCTGGTAGCAGGTGCTCCAAATCTCTTTGGGTGTAGCAATCAAGCTATGCCATCAGCTCCCGTGTAATCTCAGAGCCATACAGATGCATAATCATAATCACGGCATACACACAACCAGCACAGCTGTCATATCTGAGATAAGGAGATGGGGGAAGACATGCGGCAAATATCGTCGGGTCCGGGAATCGAACCCGCGACGGCCACGTCGAGGACCCAAGGCCTCCAAACGTGGGTCGCGCTGTCCCTTACGCCACCACAGCAATAATTAGCAGTAGATCTGTTTTAATTCATGTGTGAATGGTTGTTGTCGGTTGAATCTGTTCAAAAAAAATAAAAGAACTTAATTTTAAATGAAAGTCAGCACCTATTCTTTGAAGAGGAAATTTCTTTTAGATCAGATGTCTGACTTGCAACACAAAGTAAATGGCTGTCTTTCACTAATTTGTGAGAGCAGAACTGGACTTTTAGCATTGTTCGGCTTGCTGTAATGACTGTCTCCTTACTCTGGTGGTTCAACCTTTGGGTAGTAGCATGTTATTAGTTATCTCGTAGAAAATAAACCTAATTTTAGTTACGTATACGCTGAGGTCCGTCTTAAAAAAGTCTAAAACTCAGATATTTTTATAGACTTGATCCATTGTGTGCTGTGCAGATTTCAACATGTCTAAGCTTCAAGAAATAACAAGCCTCTGTAGACCTCGCAACAGTCTTCTCTGATGACTGGAAGCTCTGAGTTAATAACCTAAATATTGGAATAACATAGAATGAGTGTGTGTAAAATATCTCAGTAATGTGTGTATCTAAAAAGAACACAACTGCGAGAGAAATTACCAACTCTATTTCCTCTGGCAAAGTATCTGACGTCAAAAAATGCTGAATATTTTTGTTACACATTAAATGAAGATGTGAGTACAGCTACCGGCACCAGAACCTGCCATAGTGACTTGACATTTATCATCAAACATCTTACTGTTCAAGACAGGCTATCAATTTTGCATGTCAGCCTCCAGAAAAAGGCACCCACACTTTTTATGAAAGTGCAGTGGGGAGGGAGTTATTTCATTTGCGCAGTTCTGATTTTCTGTTTTAATTAATTTTGCTGATTTTAATGTTAAAAGAACCAGGATGAAACACAAAGCTAATTATTGAATGAGTTTAGCTCTTAGTAAAATTAGATTTTTGTTGTTCATATCCAGTTTTGTCTTGTTTATCTCTCTTGGGTTCCTCCCCATTTTGTCTGTTTCACACCACATCATTCCATTTTAATCTCATGAATATTTTGTAATCTCATATCTTGTTAAAAAAGACATGCGTCTGACATTGATATTGGATTTTTATACGCGTATCATCTGTTAGACTAGATTTTCCCACCTTGCCGTGTAAATGTTGTTGCTTATCAATATATTGTTAGTACATGTGGCACCCTGATGTATTGTCTTGAGATTAAAATGGATTTATTTCAGCAAGCTGTCTGAAAGAAACACAGACCAAGCAGATGTTTCTAGCAGATAGTCTAAATTATTTTCCTTTAATTGACAGATAGTGATGAGTCATCTAACCAGCGTTATCAAACACACTTCTCTCTAGTTTTATTAATGAATCCAAGGAAATTGCACACTGCTCCAGGAGGTAACATCACTATTTTATATTCAGCACAAATGATACAAGTTATGCTTGGAATAACACAATTATCACAGAGGTCACACACTGAAGGAATGCAAATGAAGTTCATGATCAGTAGGTGAGCACCATACCGTTTAGATTTTTAAAAACCTGGCTGCAGAAGAAATTGGTCTAGCGAAATAAAATTTCATGCACTTTTTGACCTTTCAATAGAATATGTATTTTTTTAACTTTTACTGAAATTTCATGAATCCTTTGTTCTTGTAAGGCTTGCAGGAAGTTCAACGGCATACAAAAGTTCGAGCTGACCTTTGTACTTTCTTTGTCCTGTTTTTGACCCTTTTGAGGTAATAGATAGATGAAAGGATGGACAAATGGAAAGACAGACAGAGATAGACAGTCATATCCAATAAATCTGAATATCACTGAAAAGCAAATTTATTTCTGCACTGAGAACTGATCCTATAGATAATAGACTATATAGATTAATTACACACAGAATGATGTTTTCAATCTTTAATTTCTCTTAATGATTTATCGCTTACAGTAAATGAACACTGAACATTTACGATTAGTGTGTTACTTCAGGCAAAAACAGGAAAAACTTTTTTACTATGGGAATGTAGGCTTATTGAGGTTTGTAGTTTAAAAAGGTACTTTTAACCTGACCACCAACACTAATCTGTAAACATTTTCTAATTTCCTGAAATGTAGCTCTTCATATTGTGATGTTGGCTGAGATTTTAAGGTTTTTTTAATTTTTCTTTCTAGTGTGCTGTCTAAAAATGTACATAAACCCAAATATATTATTATTTGTAAGTTTTTCTTTCTAAATCAGACTTTTGCTGAGGAAAACACAGTTAGTCTGTTTTTTCCCTTTTCTGTCAAAGGTAATCTTGAAATGATTCATAAGAAGAGGTCAAGAAATGGCAGATGAACTCTTTAAATTATTTATCACATGAGTCATATTATAATTGCAAATAGTGGGGTTGTCATTTATCAAGTCAAAAGTCAGGGAAGCTTTTTCAGGCATTAGTGGCAAAAGGTTCAGGAACTTTAAAACAGTGTGAAGTATGAATGTCAGTTGAGAGAATAAACCAGAAATTTGTCTGAGGTGACATAAACACACATGCACACACACACACACACACACACACACACACACACACACACACACACACACACACACACACACACACACACACACACAGCATGCTGTGTGTGGATCACAGTCTCACACACATTCAGTGTATAATCACTCATCACATACCAGTGTGACTTTTAACCCAAAGTAATCTAAAAATCACACAGTCATGTGACATTTTTTTCCTTTATATATATTTGTGACATTGTATGAGTTTGTGTTGACATCATTTGCAAATTCTAGAACTGCTTGGTCAGCAACTGTGACAGAACAAGCTAATTTTAGAAAGCTTGCTTTTTGTCACTGAAGATAAAGTTTCACTAATTTAATAGGTAAAATAACTATCGATCACACATAAGTTGCTAGGACAAATTCATAATAAACATATTCTGATAAATTTATGTTACATCAAAAAATTAAGCTGTGAAATTATCAGTTAAAATCCCATGTGACATAAGAAAGGTACAGAATTTTCACAGTGCTGTAATTAATTCACATTTTAATTTATGACAAAATAATTGAACTAACTAATCTGATTCAGCATAGAATATGTACATGAAAGGACTGAAGATGTTTAACCCGCCCACAGTCATTTAGACCCCACAAGCTTTTTGCTTTGTGCGCGGTTCGACAGAGTCACACTGACACTGGGTTCGCTTTTACAAGTTTGTTTTTGTGTGTGTAGTTTCGGAAACTGACAGTCTGACGGAAAAACTCCAGCTTCCCCGCTGTGGCATTTGCACTTAAGCATTGCACTAAGACCGCAGGAGGGTTAACAGAACTGAAAAATTAACATGACGGTTTATCTTTTATCTATTTGGAAACAGTTGATGCAGGTTTATATGTCCAACATGCAATGTAAGAAAAAATTCACTTACAGAGACCCTGATGCTAGATGGTGGAACTCAAAATCTGTTTCTCAAAATGAGATCCATAAGGTATATTTAGTTCATGCAATATATTGTAACTTATAATTATACACATTTTAATTGTTTTTTATAATGGGTAATGAAAAAGAAAGTGGAGGAGGGTTTCTAAAAACACTGCTAAATGCCTGTTAAACTGCTTGCATTGTATAAAAGTAGTTTTTGACATTATTTGTAATACTGATATTATTAATGCTTCTAACCCCCTCTCTTCTGCAGAATGACTACCGTAAGTTGTCCATGCAGTGCAAAGACTTTGTGGTGGGTGTGCTGGACCTTTGTCGAGACACAGAAGAAGTTGAGGCCATTTTGAATGGAGATGTGGACCAATGCCCACCAAGTCCCTACAACCGGCCTTGCCTCAGTCGTGTCAAGCTGGCCATCAAATATGAAGTCAAAAAGGTATGAATAAAGTAAAGATTTTAGAAACAGGAAATTGCTAAACCAGATATATAGAGTGAAATATAACCAAGATTAAAACAAAGAACAAATGAAGTTCTTTTGAAGTTCTGAAGTGCTTTTGTTTACTGGTTTACTGTTTTTAACCAGTAAACAAAAGCATCTCCAGTAGCAAAAAAGATTAATTAATATGTTTGATATTACACAATGTTGTATATTAAATCACTGATTTGAAAACTATCAAAACTCTTCAGATTTTATTAGATCAATTTGCATTTTTGAATTTTTCTCTATACCCTTGTTATGCAAGTTTAAACTTTCGATATGATGTTTTTGATAACGGGACAAATGAAAATGTTTTTCCACTTAAAAGGATTTTCACTCATCCTTTTAGGTGGTATCCCATTTTATTTGGAAGTTACATGTTTATAAACTAACCAGTAGAGTTATGAGATCAAGTTGCCTTCACTGCAAAACAGTACATTTTAGATTGTAATGGATCTTTGAAAGCTACAGGCAGAAATCCAATATAAAAATACTTTCTAAGCTTAGTAAAGCCACCTGACATAATCCAGTCATAATAGGGTTTGTTGAGGACATGTTACAGTTCAACAAAGTGTTATATAAAGAGCTTAAAATGAATGTGTTATGAATGGATAAATAAAGCTGGCTGTCTATCACAAACTACACAGAGAGGATAAGCCAACCAAGCATGAAATTGTTCCAAAAACAAGATTTTATTAGTGAACGTCTATGCGGAATACAAAAAAATCTTTAAAAAAATAAATTTCACCAGTAAACATATTTCATCCAAATGTTATCATCCTATAGACAACCTATTTGTAAAAAAAATATATAATAAATAAGCAAAATAAGAATCCAGCTCATTCTCCAGACTATATTTTGTGTAACACTCAGTTGCTCTTCAAATAATGAAAGTAAAAAACTGTATCATGTTGTTTAAAAAATAAATATATTGTTCAAAGCTTTTCCCCTACCTATGACATGTTGGCTGAGCAATCACTTATATTCCTTTCAACCCACTTCGTCCTAGAAAAGTCAAACCAACAAACCAAAGTTTGAGTTTGAGGGACACATGGAATACATGTCATTCTTTTAGGATTAATATAGCTACTTCAGAATATTGGAAAATTTTGGAAAACTATTTGCCTCTTACGTGGTCAACTGCTTTTAACATGAAAATGAGTTACACAAGTATTAGATATATAACAATTGTACCCAGAACAATGATACTGTTCTGAGTAGACATTTATATCCAGCTATGAACATGATTGTAAAATAGATATCAACCTGTCTTTGGAGATGGAGACCATGAAGATCATTCAGATTTTTTTCCAAGTTGCATAATACAAACATATAATGAGTGTGTATAGTGAAAAAAAAACAATTGTTTATCCTCATTCCTCAATTAAAATTATGGAATAAATGTCAGAAAGGATTTATCAATGGCAACGTTGTATTTTTATGGGGGGTTCTTAACATCAATTGGATCAAATTACATTTTGGACCAGATTTTAAAATGCCTACATTTTATACATATTTCAGCAAAAGATCTTGCTAAAAAATGTAAACAGAGTTACAAATTCATGTTTCATTTGGTGCATCTGTAAAAAAAGCTTCCAACTATTTGTGGTAATTGGGTCTCGCATTAACATTTAGTGAACTCAGCATTAGCGCCTGGATCATTTAATAACTATGTGGGTAAGCATGAAGTGTTTGTACAAAACATTTTTTTAAACTTTTGTGTTGTTGTGCCTTCAGAAGACCTAAAGTAAGCAACTGACAGGCCCCTGTGGGAGAACTAATCCATGCTGAGTAGAGGTGGCTTTAAAATGTCAAATCAAATCCCTTTTCCCCCATTTCACTTCACAGAAGTCCTGTTGGCACATATTTCCATTTGGCATCAGTGCTGTATGTTTTTCTGAACCAAAGCTACTCATGAGTATGTTTATGTTAGAAATCATTTTCCTGCATCTCTGTTATGTGTTTGTGTTGGGCAGCAAGAAAACTGTTTGATACGCTTTTTGTTTTTAACCAGTAAACAAAAGCATCTCCAGTAGCAAGCTGCTAATTACTGAAGTTGCAGGAGTGAGACACAGTGCTGTAGGAACAAGGTGGAGCACGACTGTGTTGAGCTCACATTTCTGGACACAGGCAGAATTAAGGGTATGGGTCAGTGGCTTAAACTGGAAACTGACTGGAAACAATGTTATCTTTGTTTTTTAACTGAACTGCTGTACAAATTCACCTTATCCATTCGTGTTGCTATTGTCAGACTTGATCAGATGAATTCGACCCTACTGGGATGGAGGTGAAAACTACTGGGATGAAAACATTTAGTTGCTATAGGTGCTTTCTCTACATCTACAACAAAGATGTAGAGAAAGCATGTTTGAACCAACAGAAAATCAGCTCCTTGCAACATTAAACATGAACATAATAACACTTCCACATGGAATTTGATTGTTATGTTTAGCCATTGACTAGCATTGATTCCTTTCCATCCCACATCCTTCCTCCAGCTAAAAGAGAAGCATGTACTCTATTTGTCCCCATAATACCTTTGCTACCTTTCATTTATCTCCCTGAGTAATGTCATTAATTAATGTATGCACTCAGTCATTGCTACTTGCTGCCCGCTTTCATGCTTTCCTTTGCAAATCCTTCATTAAAGTGATTTCAAAACCTGCTCATAGACGTGTATTCAAAATTA
Source organism: Alfaro cultratus (assembly GCA_903066825.1). NCBI lineage: Eukaryota > Metazoa > Chordata > Actinopteri > Cyprinodontiformes > Poeciliidae > Alfaro > Alfaro cultratus. The sequence continues at coordinate 42,848 of CAEFZX010006598.1, read as the reverse complement.
ATACAATTCAAAGTCATTTATGCAATATTTACAGGACAAATAACAGAGTTATAGATCTAGATATTTATGATTAAAGATTTATTCAAATAGAACAGATTTTCTACTTAATTTACCTCAATGAATAGAGGAAACATGTTCATTCTTTACATCTATCATTTTGGTTATCTTGCACTTTTTGTTTAAGGTCGATGTGCATTTAGACACAGTTTGAAATTTACTTTTTGCTGCTTTTTGTTCAGTGCTTTCTTTTGACTGATGTCAAAGAAGGCAACATTACTCCAACTGTTGCACACACTGAGCGGCAGCATAAGAGCATAGACCAGAAATCAACTTCCTGAAGTCCAGACCTGTCACCCACTCTGTAGTTTAGGCACATTGAAATATAACTAACCTTCCCAAGACTAAACAATTTAACTTTAAAACTATAAATTGTAGTTTCTTAGTACTCATAGAGTTTTTGAATAAAATAATGTAGCTCAACGCCTCATTGCAATCCCCTTGTTTTACTGCGGTACGAATTAACGCAGGAAATTGTTCATCAGCTGACGATTAAGTCGGCTACTAAATAGTCAAACTATGACACAAACCATTGTAATCTCTTCTTCTGTTGTAGTAAAGAAAACTGTATGCAAAATTACCAGAAAGACAGAAATTGGACAGGCCTGTTGCTGAAGACATTTGGATTAAGTAGATTCTTGTTTTCATTATTTTTTTAAATGCAATTTATTTTAGTATAGAGTGATCCTTTATTGTCTTTTGTAGCAAAATGTATTAGTATCAATATCACATTGGCAAATGGAAACACACAGTGGCACAATTAACCAAATATAGCACATTAATATAATTGAAATAATATTCAGTATTTTTCTTAGTATCAGTATCAAGTGTGAAAAGTTTTGTATCATTCTACCCTAATTACAGCCTTAATCATATTGAAAAAGTGTTATTTCCAGGAACATATTACCAAAGGCACATTTGTTTCTACTTTAATGGCCTTTCTTTCATCTTGCTTTTCCACATCCTTATGTCTAATATTTCCAGATTTTTAAAATTTTCTTTTTGTTTTTTGTCTTCAGTTTGTTGCACATCCCAACTGCCAGCAGCAGCTGCTGACTATTTGGTACGAGAACCTACCAGGCCTGAGGCAGCAGTCCATCGGCGTGAAGTGCTGGACAGTCCTGGGGGTAACCGTAGGTCTCCCCTTCCTGGCTATTGCCTACTGGATAATGCCATGTAGCAAGGTAGGACCTGACAGCAACAGCAACATCAATGTAAAAAAAGTGAGGAGCACTTTTGGAAATATTGTTGTTTCTATATGCAAAGTAACATCTAATAGAAACATTTGTCTTGGTGTTTTATCATGTTGGTGCACCTGTAGTAAGGAAATATGGGATTGTGAACTAAAGGTTAACATTAAGGTTATCGCAGTTGTCTTTCTTTTGGCAGTGGTACTGTTTTTGTCTAGTTCTGACAAAAACAGAAATAGATTGCATGTAGATGTTATCAGTATCAACAATTTTACATTGTGATATTTTAAAGATCTAGCATTCGTGTTCCGCTTGTATAATCTGCTGCTTTTGGAAACTGTAGTTAGTATGTTAAATGTCCAAACCTTTGACAGGAGAGGTTGAAAAAAAAGTTCAAACAAGTGTGACTTTTTGAAAGGATTGCAATGAGAAAGTCTATTCAGAATTCAAAGACTTTTGGAGAAATGTCGGTTAGATATATGAGACTGAAATAGAGAGCCCAGCTGTAATACACAGTATTATATTTAAGAAATCAACATACTTAGGATCTGTGCACCTTTCAGTCACTGATTCAACCATGAACTCCTTTGTATACCAAAGTATTTCAGAGTCAAATGTGAGTTTGTTTGACAGGTGGAGTTTAGATGAAACCAGATTATGCAACCAGACTGTGGATTCAAACACAGCAAATTGAAACAGAATAGGTGAAAGTGCTAAGACCCAAGATGTTGCAGTGGCTCATTCAAAGCTCATATCTCAAATTAATTGAAATGCTTTGCTGGGATTTTAACAGAAAAGCTCTGCAGAAACTAATACAATTCGTGAAAACCTTAATTAGCTGGAGCTTTGTTATAAAGAAAAAAAAAACACCTTTATTCTGAACAGAGTGAGAGATGGAGAAAGTCAAACAGAAAATTACTACTTCAAGTTGTTGCTACTATAGATGTTACTACATGGTATATCATCATGGGACATTCTTAATTTTACCTTTAATTGTAGGTATTGGATGTCACCAGCAACCAATAACAGAAGAAGAAAAGCAATATACATAGAAATGGGAATTAGTGAGGGCTTTCTTGGTGGCGGTGTTGATTTTATTTTGTTGTTCTTCAAACAGCAAAATAAATGTGTGTGTGTGCGTGCGCGTGTGCGTTCGTGTGTGTGTGTGTGTTTATTTTTAAAGTAATTTAACAGCTGGCACACTTCTACTGGTCTGGTTGGTTGAAGCTAAGCTCAAAGATAGTGATGGACTAATAGTTCATTCAATCATCTTATTTTTTGAGAAGGTTTTTCTCTTGTACACATTTAACTTTTGATATTGTTCATGGATTCCCAGCTTGTATACTAGATCAAAACTTCATCCAAGATGTACAGTGCTGTGAAGAAGACATGACTGATTTTGGTTTTAAAAATCTTTTATCTTCCTTCATATTGCCAAACAGCTTTTATTGAAGTGATTTCTTGATTCTACAAGTCTGACAGTAATTAGGCTAGTAAAATTGTTTAAAAAAATCTGTAAATAACATTTGTTATGTAACTAAACAAGGGTAGTAGTCACTTTTTCATATAGGACCCAGGTGGTTTGGATAGCATTGTTTTCATTCTAAACAAAAACATAATTTGAAAACTGATTTTTATCCTTTTATCCATCTTCTTCTTCCACTTATCCGGGGTCTGGTCATGGAGGCAGCAGCCTAAGTAGTGAGGCCCAGACTTCCCTCTCCCCAGCCACTTTTTCCAGTTCCTCCGAGGGAATCCAAGGCGTTCCCAGGCCAGCTGAGAAACATAGTCTCTCCAGCATGTCCTGGGTCTTCCCCAGGTCCTCCTATCAGTGGGACGTGCTCGGAACACCTCACCAGGGAAGCATCCTGGAGGCATCCTGACCGGATGCCCAAGCCATCTCAACTGGCTCCTCTTGACGTGAAGGAGCAGCAGCTCTACTCTGAGTCCCTTTTGGAGGACCAAGCTTCTCACCCAATCTCTAAGGGAGAGCCCAGACACCTTATGGAGAAAATTCATTTCGGCTGCTTGTATCCATGAACTCATTCTTTCTGTCATGACCCAAAGCTCCTGACCATAGATGGAACGTAGATCGGCCGGCAAACTGAGAGTTTCGATGTTTGACTCGGCTCTCTCTTCACCACGACAGACAGGTAAAGCACCCGCTTCACTGAAAATGCTTCGCCAATCCGCTCCATTTTTCTCTCATTCGTGAACAAGATCCCCAGATTCTTAAACTCCTCCACTTGGGGCAGGACATCCCCCCCAACCCGGAAAAGGCACTCTACCCTTTTCCGGCTCAAGACCATGGTCTCTGATTTGGAGGCACTGATCCTCATCCCAGCCACTTCAAACTTGGCTGCGAACTGCTCCAGTGAAAGCTGTAGATCATGATCTGATGACACCAATAGGACCACATCATCCGCAAAAAGAAGAGATGCGATCCTAAGCCCACCAAAACGGATCCCCTCAACACCTTGGCTCCGCCTAGAAATTCTGTCCATGAAAGTAACAAACGGAATCGGTGACAAAGGGCAGCCCTGGCGGAGACTACACAGTCTTGTTCTCTGAACAGGACACTAATTATTGAAACTTGTGGATGTGTTTGTTGGAGTGGAGCAACTGAGGTGAGAACATGCGTTTCCTTACAAAGTCTGAACCAGCTTTTAACAGATTAAGATGTTTGCCTTGCGGTTTAAAAATTACTGTCTTCTCACTTTTTTATTACAGTGCCAAAGGCATTTTATCACACGTTCTTAATTTTCCATCAAGGAAATTATAATTTGTGGAGTGACAATATTGCAAAGGCCATACAGGAACTCTGGAAGCAGTTATGCAAATCTGCTCATCATGCTGGATAATCCTCTACCACCTCATCATCAAGTGGGGAATGCATGCATGCATGTGTGTGTGCGTGCCTGTGTGTAAGATTCACAGACAGTGTTGTGGACCACTGGTTCACGCCTGGTCTTTTACTGATGAGTGTGTCATTTTGCTGGCAGTGAGAGCAGCTGATGTCGAGTGTTTGAGTGAGAGGATGGCGAGTGCTATACAACTGAGAGATTCCTCACCACTGAGACAGGATTCAATCATGGCAGACTGTCTGTATTTGATATCACTGTGTCACAACAATATTTGTGTACGTGAGTGTGTGTGCATGTGTGTATGATTGCTTTTAATTATGAATCAGCCAACCGATGAGGCTGGATCTGACAGTCTGTAATTTGTGACACTGGAAAGTGCACAAGAAGCAGTGCACTAAAATGAAGTGTTAATTTAGGGATGTAGAGGCTGCTGTTTATGAGTATTAATTATATCATTCTTGTAGCTAGATTTATCAGGTTGTAAAGACAAAACTACCTTAAGAGCAGAAGGACAACTACTGCGAAACAACAATCTGAAAAATCTAGATGGCTTCTTGCATGCACTTTGATCCTCAGGTTTTAACATAGATCTTTTAATTCGAGTTGGTTGATTCGACCATTCCCTCAGTTTTATTTTCTTTCTTTGAAATCCTTTTCTTGGATGACTTCAGGATTGTTGTCTTGCTGAAAAATGTACTTTTATTTGTTCTCAGATTCTTATTGTTTCAGTACATTTCTCCATTCATCCTCTACCATCATTTTCTCACTGTCAAATTCACTGCTTGTCTTTTATTTTTATGATGATGTTTAGTGCCTTTTGTCCTCCAATTATTGGGTGTGTAGTGACATCCAAAGTTAAATTTTGGTCCCTACTGACAAGACTATGCTGTTCAATTATTTCAACTTGTTCAAAAGCTGTACAGCAAACTTTAAACAAGTTTTAACTTGTTTTCCCTTCAGCAGTTGAGTCTTGTGCTGTAAGTTACTTATTGAAAATTGTACCTGCTAATTCCAAGTCTTAACGGAGATCTGCTTAATAGTCTTCTGCTCATGGACAATTCTGTTGATTATTCTTTTGAATCCACATTTATAGATCTTACCCTATAAAATAATGATTTTTTTGTGATAACTATAACATTGCATTTTCTCTCAGTTTAGACAAAGTAGTTAAGATTAGCTCACATTCATTGAGAACTGGGTTACTGTTCTGATATCTTGATTTCCTGCGCCTATAGCTGCTCTCTTTTTCATATGTTCTGTAATTTTTCCTCTGTGTCAATGCACTGGATCACACATTCATAATTTAATGAAGTAATCTTTTTTGATTTCTTTGTATGTGTGGATTACTGGAGTTATTATTGACATAGAATACCGTTTTTGTACGGGAAAACTGATTTGCACAGTATTTTTTTCTGTATGGTAGTTGAATTTTAAAATGAGATAGCTCATTTTGAAGCTGCTTGAAGCTGATTGAAGCCTGCTTCAATCAGCTGCAGAGAAGCTTTGATGTTTTTATATTTCATTTTTTGTAACACCTTATCAAATACAGCTATCAATACTGACTTTATGGCTATATTATTTAACATCTAAGATATAATTTTCCTTTTATTTACATTTCTATTGAATGAAGTAAGAAATTCCACATAGAGAGCAGCCAAGTAAAGAGAAAAAGAGTGACTCTTATGTGAACTGGTTAAAGCCTCCAGAGAATAGTCTGAGGTGTTTTGTCAAGGATTAACTCGGTCTCTGTTTGGCTAATTAAGACAGGCTGGGTGTGTGGACTAAATAAATATAGGTTCTCCTGGAATTATGGCGGATTTGCTGTCCTGATCTTGGAACATAATTGCAACACAGTAATTACAGAAAGGCTCTCTGTTGATGGTGATTATGAAAGCAAACAAAATCAATGATATGCTAACATTTCATACAGTTCAACATTTGTGAACATTCATCCAATTGATTTAAAACACAAATATTTAAGTTTAAGTTTTCAAAGTGAATATTCTTACCCTTTCAGTTTTGTCTGGAGAATACAGTTTTCTATAAAAGTACATCTCTTATTTGGTGCAGGTGCAGGGACAAAAGCAGGACCTTCCAGAAACACAATGTAGGTGGTAGCTGATGGCGCCATGTTCTGGGATCAAAACTAAATCAAATTTCCAACAGTATGTGTTAATTCCAGATCTGTGCTCCAAGGTAACTTGATTATTTTCAGACAGAAAAGGTAAAATACATTATGAAGTCTCGGTATTGAAAATTACTGAAACAGAAGGAAGAAGCTGAAATGAAAGCAAAGGTAATTACCTCATTTCATTGTATTTTCTATCTCATGTTTTATATTCATATTACCAACTGGAACATAAAAGCTAATGAAGATAATATAGATTGCTAGCTTAATTTATTTATTTTTTGACATTGTTATAAAAATCCTTTTCTTATAGCGCAGTTTTAGTCAGGTGGATTTGACTTTAAATACATTTCAAATGTTTTTTTAATTATTCCAGCAAAAGATACTTTATGACACCTCAATGCACATGACAAATTAGAAAGTACTTTATATCTATTAATTTTACAAATTCTTAAAGTGATAAAGTGCTGAGCTCTGTGCAGTGTGCATAAACAACTTAAATGTTAAGACCTTTATGTTTTAACATAAAGGTCAAAGCATAAATGTTTCAACCTTTATGTTTAAAACCTAAACATAAAGGTTTATATCTGTTGATTTTACAAATACTGGAAGTTATAAAGTGCTGAGCTCTGTGCAGTGTGCATAAACAACTTAAAGATTAAAACCGTTTGTGTCCCTGAGAGTAAATTTGATTTACACAATGTGCTCACACATGTACATTTACCAAAATGTATTTCTGTTACAGCCAGTGCAGGTTTTAGTGCCATTTGATAAGTCAGAGAGAACTAAAACTTCATTATGGGTCTATGATGTCTCGATGCATAGACCCACATAACTTTGCGGTTCTTATGCATCAAAAGAACAATAGCCTGGTCACCGTCAGCCACCGTATGAGGCTGACGGTGAAGTTGGACCAGTCTCTTTAATGCATCAGTAAAGTGAAATGAAGGAGGCCAGATCTTTAAATAAAGTTTTTCAGGGTTAAAAATTATCAGACAACCTTTGCCTGCTTGATGTAGCAGTGTGTGTTGCATTCGTTCACCTTCATGTGTTACTCTGCATAGAGCGGGTAAAGGTGTCCCGTAGGTAGGTAATATTGAACACAGCAGGTTATGGGACTGGCAAATGTTGAGATCCCAGAGGTCTATATGTGGCTGCGAGTGTGAGCATGTGTGTATTTATAATCGCTGACATACTGTGGTGCAACCCTTGTGGTATTTTTTAACACTTTTTGCTCAGTACCTTCCAGCCTTTCCTCCTGTCCATATGGTGCTTTTCTGTTAACTGTTGATTGTTTGGCAGTGAGTTACTCCGGCATTATGTTGCTTGGAAAATGGATCATTGAATTAGAACAGCTGCTGTTTTCCTGCTAAGATGGGTTTGTAGTGATGCTTTCCATCTTTTCATCTCTGAGGACCAGAATGTGTATAACTCCTCAGAAAGGCTGAGTTACCTGAGGAAAGATAAACAGATGTTGTGTTTGGCTTCAATTTTAATAGTTGAAAAAAATGTTTGAAAGGTTGACTCCTAGGTAACTCAAGAATTTTAAAACATTCCTATTGCGTTTTTAAGATATTTTATTCAACAATATCAACAAGCCACAGATCTAAACACAACTGAACAAACTAAATCCTGTCATTTTTGCCTCCAGCTTGGTCAGATTCTACGCAGTCCCTTCATGAAGTTTGTGGCTCACGCCGTCTCCTTCACCCTCTTCCTTGGCCTGCTGGTCGTCAACGCTTCAGACCGCTTTGAGGGTGTGAAGAACCTGCCCAACGAGACCATCACAGACCACCCCCGACAGGTTTTCAGGGTCAAAACCACACAGTTCTCGTGGACAGAGATGTTGATCATGAAGTGGGTGTTGGGTGAGTCGAATAATGTACAAATATTCTGATAATTTGACATTTAAATAAAAATCAATAATGCTAGAATATTTCAGATTTTTTTTTTTTTTATGCATTTATGGAGTGCTGCATGTATACACTAGATGTATGCAAAGTAAGAGAGAGTAGATACCGAACAAAGGTTTGTTTAAAACATATCCTTTGTAAATGAGTACAGGTTCTCTTCAGGGTCAGAAACGTTTTGCCCAACTTTCAGATATTGCATAATTAAAATTTCTTACAGCAACACACTAACCAAGTGGATAAAAGACAAGCTTATAGTTGTACAACCAATTATACTCTTTCATCTTCCAAAGATCAAACAGAGGTTACTGCCGACATGGATTCAGTCCCATTCTGACTTGCTGAAGCAGTATCCATCCTGAGTTTTAATGATGAGCCTGGAGGGAAAGTTTCAGGTTCACCCGAGATGCTGTGCTGAGGAAATATACAGAGGGCTGGAGAGAAGCAGAAATGAGGGAAAAGTTTGAAGTGGCTAAAAGAAAAAGATAAAAAAAGAGTGCACAAGAATGAAGCGTGTGGCTCACCAAAAGACAGGCATGAGGAAGCAAGAAAATACAGGCGAATGACAAAGACAAACTCAAAGGATAAATAGCCCATGGCGATATCTGTCAGACCTCAGCTGCTTCCCATCTGCTGATATTTCTCCTCCCATTCATTCACTCATAACAACATTATAAGCGTGGTTTGTCCATGTTGGTTCTCATATGGTCCTGCTTTTATTTGCTTATGTGTAATAGCATCATTCGTCCCTCTTACATGTTCATCTTTGGCAGCAGCTGTTTGTACAAGTGTGTGTTACCCCAAATGTGTATGCATGTGTGAGTTTGCACAGAGGCTTGTGGCTTAGTTGCTGCATAATTTCATTCGCAGCCATGCTTTTGTCATCCAGTAATTGTGAAAGAGATGGTGCCGATCAGGGCTTCCTTTTCACTAAACAATTTTCCCCTTGTTTGGCTCCGTCTGGAGAGAGACATAATGGGTTCACGGCAAAGAATTTGGCTTTCAGATGTGTATGTCTATTGGTATACACCTGAACATCAATAGCATCTCTAAAGTGGTTATGTTTGAATGGAAAACCTTTGTTAGCAGTTTATTTAGATTTCCGACTGTTTGTTTCTAATTTTGTTCTTTTTCATACATGTTCATCCCTAAATTGATAGATTTTCATATAGCTACCATCAAAAGCCTTGTCACCCTCATTTAATGAGATACTAATGTTGACTATAACATGTTTCTTCTCCTTTAGGTATGATTTGGTCAGAATGTAAGGAGATTTGGAGCGATGGGCCCAGGGAGTACATCATGCACCTTTGGAACGTTCTGGACTTTGGCATGTTGTCCATCTTTGTGGCGTCCTTCACGGCACGTCTCATGGCGTTCCTGAAGGCATCAAAAGCCCAGCAGTATGTAGACATGCATGTGCCAGATGAAGACCTCAGCAATGCCTCACTGCCTGATGAAGTGGCTTACTTCACCTACGGTAAACAGTTGATACATTGTGGGGGGAAAATGGCAATAATATAAGCAATGTTTGTTTCAACCGTTTGCTGAACTTTGCTTTGGCAAAAGCTGAGTTCCCTGTGTGTGGAAACTCTTCTATTATGATGTTTAGCAATTATTTTTATACAAATGGATTATTTGACATTGTTTTAAAATTTAAAATCTTTTCTGGGTTGGTTATCTACTGTGATACATGCATTGCTAATAAGAAGCTTCAAATCAGATATGTAAATGTCACAAATGCAGAAATATTTCAGCTTTCGACCTGAAACATTTGCACTTGGTATTACCATGCATATCTATGGCTCGGATTGCTTGTAGACAGCTTTTTGCAGACTTCTGACCTATTTTTAAGGTATTTTTTATAAACAAAATAGTTCCAGGGTTTAAGTAAAAGAGCATCTAGCAAAGTAAGTAAACCCATTTCACAATGAAAGGCAATGCAAATGTTGCTACAGTAACAGGAAATTATTTTATCATAGAGGTTTCGTCATAGCATTGATTGAATGAACATGAAGCATTTTAAAGATAAGGTCAATTCAGCTTACAGCGTCTCGAGCACTGCCTGTTCTAAGTGATATTGCTGCATCTTCATTATGCCTTGCCATTCTCAATATGTACCACAAAGGAACTAGGCATTGAAGTTGCTTCACCCCTGAATTGGCCCTAGAGGTAATCACTTTGCCTTGGAGATGATACAGTGACTCATATTTTCCTTTCTCTCCACCAGGCTTTAAGCACAGACCAGGACTTCTGGTTGATCACTGTAAATAGGCAGAGTGGAGCAACAGCAGCATAATGAGCACACCTTACCTGCAACATTTATTTTTGTGTAAAAATTTGGCACATAACTGATCGCGCTTGATTTTTGCATTGTGGTCATACGCAGATCCAAATGATGGTTGAAATTAACAGAGTTACAATCTACTTTTGAGATTCTGCTAGATGTGTATTAGAAGAGCTTAATAATTGAACTTTTGCAAAGCAAAATTATATGCATGTTACTTATTCATTGATATGCAGAGCATTACATGCCAGGTGTGCCCTGCTTGTGATTCTATCAACAAAGTGATCACATTCAAAGCTGTATATTATTCTATAATGTGAACAATGATTAGAAAGTATGATATTTAGTGTTTCTTAAATTTATGACATCAAGCAAATATATGTGTGAACATTTACCAAGTAATTAATTCATTTATGGTCCCAACATATTGATGTAGCAAAATGACTGCAGGCTGCAGGTAATGTGCTTATCTGCACATGAAAAGAAACTTCACTAGTGCTTCCCCCTGCTGGCCGGACGTTGTCATGACAAAAGACTCAGCAGATGGAGGAGATTGTTATAAATAGATACTAACAGACACAACAAAACTATAGATTTATTATATTCAGCATTTTTAAGTTGAAGGTTAACATTTCTGTTCAACACACTTCCCTTTGACTCTCAGCTTATCTTCATTGCCTTCTGTCTTGCTGCTCTCCTTCTTTCCAATTTAAAAGATTTACTTTTACATTTCTGTTTAATCAATTCTTTTTATCCCCCCTCTCCCCTTTGTTTGCTTTTTAACAACATTTTCCATTTTACTGAATATTTTTCTGCTCTGCAATCAGAAACATTTGTAAAAGCAATCAATATGCACATGAGGACATTGGTAAAATGTACAGCATGCTTGATTCCATTTTAACCCTTTATCATTTTTGCAGCTAGCAGTCCTACGGGACACAGAGCCATATCACTTGTGTATCAATTCAGGAACCAGTAACAAGGGGATAAATTGATGGAAAAAACAATAGTAGCAAATTAAAAATACTCTACAGTCACTTCCTGTTGCTTTTCATTATGTGTTCAAGAAACATGTATGTCTTATGATCTTTTGAAGTGATTATAATTAACTTCTTTTTTTTTTGTAATTTCTAACGCTTCACTCTTCTTGTCCAGATCATTTTCAGGACACTTCTTTTTCCTCATTTTTTTCTTATTTGCCCACCTGATTTGACATACAAAATATTAAAGCTGAAAAAGTTTAAATAATTTTATATAACATTTTTTACTTGAATAATTTTGTTAATATATTGTTTGCTGTTTTTGATTTGATCTATTTTGTGTGCCTTCTCTTGTATATCTATGAAAGTTTTAGTTGATCTGAGTTGAAAACTAGTTCAGTATCATGTCTTGACATTACATTTTAATTTTATTTATGTGTCATAGTTTTCTTTTTATCCCTGACAGTTCTTCCTCTATTATCAACTTTTCTACCTTCCTAATTTTTAAGTGCACTACTGAATATAGTCATGGTCAAGAAGAAGGAGCAAAAGATAAGTACAAAAAGTTGACAAAGCAATAGAAAACTACTCAAAAACATCAATTTAGAAGACAACAAGAAGGTTTTATTCTTGAAGAAATATCTAAAGATACTAGAGGTCAGTTTAAAATCCTTGACGATTTTACACAAAGAAATGTCTGCCTTTCTTCTTCAGCCAGGAACAAGTGGCGCCCCTCTGACCCTCAGATCATCTCAGAGGGTTTGTACGCCATTGCAGTGGTGCTGAGCTTCTCACGCATCGCCTACATCTTGCCAGCCAACGAGAGCTTCGGCCCGCTGCAGATCTCTTTGGGACGGACGGTCAAAGACATTTTCAAGTTCATGGTCATCTTCATCATGGTGTTTGTGGCCTTCATGATTGGGATGTTCAACCTCTACTCATACTACCTTGGGGCCAAATACAATCCAGCTTTTACCACGTGAGTTAACCCTGGCAGTGAGACTAATTTGACATGTTTGAGGTTTAATTGCCTTTATTGTTACTGTACTTTGAAAAAGTATTGCCCCTTACAGACTTCTTCTGTTTTTGTTGTTGTTGTTGTTTTCTTTTTTTAGTTTTTCACACTTAAACATGTCAGGTCATTACATTTTTAAATTGTGACTTCCTGTCGCTGATGATTAGAGAATGTCCAGCCAAGAAAGATTTGTCATTTTGTAAATACTTTTTGACATCGTTGGGTTCCAGAGGTATTCACTTTGTGCTCAATTTGTGTTATTGCTGCACAAGGTAAAAAATAAACTGAAATCTTAAAGTCATGGTGCTCTTATAGAGGAAAGGTCAGTTTTTAATCTTTATGCATTAAAACCAGACTACCTGGTTGCATCATATAAGACCTAAAGTTACACAATAATATATATAATGATATATCTACAGGCAGCTTGGATCTTGGCTTTGTGTCACTGCTTTAGCTTCAACAAAGATTATTGCCATTTAGTCATTACTTTCTGGTCTTCAAGGTTCTGCTTTACCTTAAAGTGAAAAACAAAAATGGCTGATTGAAATTGACCTCTGTGAAATGAATCAGAATTTCCAACTGAACTAGAAACTTAAAAAGGATAATATCGCCTTACATCAGCCTATATTTGAACATGTGATGGTATGAAACAGAGCTGTTTGAAGTGTGTTTTTGGTTTAAACACCTTGGTCCTCAATCATCAATGTATTTGGTATTTGGTTTGGTATCTTTGGACAGTATTGATTACTACAATCATATCTCGTGTTCTGCACAATGTCACTTTCTTCCAGCAGGTCTATGATGTGTTTTAAACAATTTGTGGGAAAAAGTTGAAGTGAGGCAGGTTGTTTATTTGAGAATTTTAAATTGCAAAGAAGCTTTCAGCAACACTCATAGCGAACTGTAAAAGCATTAATCTGCTTAAGTGCCTGTTCCTCCTATGATTATTGTCTGCCATTTCAAACTGTGAAAGTGTTTACTCTTTAAAGACAGCAAAGCATTTTTCAGACATCATCTACAGAGGCAACATCCATGGGGGAGAGAGTTTTCAAATAGAAAAGATATTCTGCAAAAAATTTTACTTTTACAAGAATCAGCTGTTCCAACATCTCCTATAACATCAGCTATTCTGCCTCTTACCTCTGCATAGCTTTTTGTGTTTCCCAAATATCCGACACTGCCGATGTTGGATATTTGTTTTAAGATATCATGTTTGGCTGCTAACATAATGTTTCTGATTATTATCACTCAGATTTGACAGAAAATACCCTTTATATTTTCCCTACTACATATTATGATTTATTTTCTCCAGAAAGAGGAGACTCCCCAGACAAATTTATTGTCACTTCATAATGAAAATGTGCATAAAGCATTAAAATAAACATGTATCTTATCACAGTTGCAGAACTTTAAACTCTATAAGGAAAAAATAGAAATATTTTCTATCAATCTTTTCTTGATGCTATATTTACTCTGGATACTTCTAAAAAATCCAAAATCTGATTTCAATATCATTATCCTCATATCCTTCACCTATCAGTTATGTGTACAATGCAAAAAACAAAACAAAAAAACAAGTATATGACCTCACTAATCTTTACAGTCACTTATTATAACAAGGAGCATAAGAGAAATATACTTTCTTGTTCTAACTTACAGCCATAGCTGTGCTGAGTGGGTGCGTGTACAGTATCTCATCTGCCGAGTCTCGGCACCGAGTGGCTTTGTGTTCTGCTTGGCTACCCACATGGAGCCAAATATCCAGACAATGTGACGAGCAGACAGAAAGAGCAGAGAGTTAACTGACAGCAGCACACAGACAGGCAGAAACAAGGTCTAATGGAGTTGGGATTGAGTGTCAAAGAGACCGTGGCCACAGACCGACCATCTGACATTAATGAAGACTTCTCGCAAAGCAAAGAACAAGCACAGCACAGATGTGCAGCTTTAGACAGAAAGAAGTGTAGAATCCAGTCTCTTTTTTGTTTTAGAGTTTCTTCCTCAAAGAAGGTTGTGAATTTTGCTCAAATAAGACTTTGTTAAAGCATTACTGACCTTTGTGAGTGTCTATATTTCTCCTGTGTAATAAGGTTGATGATATTCAATGAATTGCTCCGTCTACCTGTACACAAAGTAGATTTTCACTTTCGTAGAAATTGATGTTGTCTGTTTTACCACCAGGGGTCAGTCTGGTATTAAATCTTATCCAGTCGGCATGTCAGAACAAAGTATCTGGAGGCAGGCATGCAGAGAAAGAAATATAATTTTTTATATGTATATCTGTATATGTAAGAGAATATGTAAATTTTGTGTTGTATATCTAACTGGAAGATTTCAGAGGGGCTTTTTGATTGTTTTTAGCATAATATTCACTAATTAGATGAGGTAGTATAGCAGCTGAGTGTTAATAATAGTAGTGTAACAGTGTCAAATCTGTCCCTTTTGTCCTTTATTCTCTTGCAAAGAAACATGTTCCAGTGTCCTGTTTTGTAAGTGGGTGTGACGTCAGATATCTGGAAGGGCACGTTTGATGGAGGGATGAAGAACAGCCCAGTCTGATAGCTCTCATTCATAGAAGGGGGCGCCAGGTGTAGGAGGTAATGATACCCCAGGAGGGACAACTCAGGCTGGATGTTGCAGTGAAGGAGGTGACGTGGAAGAAGGGAAGATTAGCATAAAAAAGTGAGGCCGATACGCAGATTTCACTCAAATACGCTCACACTAATAAAAACTCACACATGAATGCACAGCTTGATAGAGCTTAATGAAGACTGAACCACCCTTATACAAAAACTGGGAAAAGCTTGTAGACGCTTCCAATCAAAGATTTCAAAATGTACAGATAAGATGCTGTTATCTGTATCTTACTATGCTCTGTTAAGAGCCCATACACTTTAGTCGGTGGATACTTGTTCTTACTGTTCTTCAGAGTTTTGTTGCTGAAACAGCTGCATATGTGCAAAGAATCTTCTGATGTTTACTGACAAACACTGACAAAGAAATTGATTTAGACAGAGCTTTTACACTCTGGTCAGCTGAGCATGGCTAAATGTCACACAAAGAAAGATGGACAAAACAGAAGACGTGACAATATAAAGAAATGAATAATCAGTGAACTAGAAACTTAAAAAGGATAATATCACTTTACATCAGCCTATATTTGAACATGTGATGGTATGAAACAGAGCTGTTCTCTTTAAGTTAAACAGAAGAAATATGAGAATAAATACAGAAATACCTCGGGGTGCAAAAAAGTAAGGTGACAAAGTTAATTAGGAAAAGGAGGAGAAAGATGGAGGGAAATGGAGAGGATGACAGATGAGAGGAGAACCATAGGGAGCGATGCAGAGGTGGATTTATTTGGATTGGCTCTTTGTTCAGGCAAAATGCAGGAGACCTGCCAGAATATGTAGACAAAGGAAGAAGAACAGCAAAGAGAGGATGAGAGAAGGTCATGCAGACTGAGCAACAGCCATACATCCTCACAGGATTAGCACAGATTTAAGCGTAAGCATTTGGAAAGGTGGGAAGAAATCAGGACGTGAGCTCTGAGTATGTTTATTGCCATCTGGCTCTCAGTGTTCATTTTATTCTGTAACATTTTATGTGACACAAGCTGCTATTTGAATTTTGCCTTAAATATTATTACATGAGTTTTGTTTTAGTGAAACACGTTTAAAAACACGCCGTAAATATTGATTAAAGCAGACAAGATTTAATTCATGCCGAAAAGATTTTTGCTCTCTAACCTTGTAAAGCACTTTAGTCTTACAATGTTTACCACTTACCTAACAGACTATTGTGATAGACCACATAAATAAGTTATAATTTTAGCTTTTCCTTTGGAGATCTGCTATATGTTTTGGGTTATTGTTCTACTTGAAGGTGAACTTCCATCTCAGTCTCAGCTCTTTAGAAGAAAAGCTTCATGACAACAAGGTGCTGTCGGTTTCATGATGGGGAGCAGTAAGTTCAGGACGAAGTGCAGTCTTAGTTTTCTGCTTCACATACCGTCTTGCAATTAGGTAAAAAAAAACAAGCTGAGTTTTGGTGTCACTGAGTACAGCCTTATAATGTTATCTCCTTTACATTTACAAGGGTACTTCTTTCAGCTGTGGGTTAGTTCGTTTTGCTTACCTATGGCAAGATTTGAGGAATCTTCGACTAATAGTTGTACTCTGAGCTTTAGATCACTGCAGCTTCTCTAGATTTAATGACCTACTTGGTTCCTTTTATGATTCATAATTCAACAGTATTTTCACCTGAACTAGTGGAGAGTAGTTTAGGTTTCATGGTGTTTGTTTACTTTGGTTCTCCTGCAAATGACAGATAAATTTATAGAAAAGCTGTATTTTTATTGGAATAATTATAACCAGGGGGAGGATACATCATTTACTAGATACGTCACTTCCAAGGAATATGGTTGTACTAAATTTTATTTAGGGTCAACAGAATAAATGGGATTAAACACTACTGCACAACACTCCTTAATGTTTTTATTTGCAAATATCTATGAAAACCTTGAACCCTTGTCCTTCCACTTGACAATTGTTTTCTGCTCTTTGCTTATCTATCACTTCAATTTCCATTAAAATACATGAAAGTTTGAGATCATTGCGTAGCAAGTGCTATTGCAAAGCACCATGTACAAAATTTGATTATCTAAATAATAATCCCAACAAACATGGATGGCAATGTGTCTGTTGGAAAAACTTTTCTCAGTAAATTCCTATCTTGGAGTTTTCCAAGTAGACAATGTATTCTGCAAGCCTAACATTTTGATTCTTACTTTGACATCAGCTGTTGCCCTTGAAAACATTGGTTCCATCTCAGTGAAGCACAGAATGAAAACAGGTGCCACTCCTCCCCATTCACATGAGGTACATAAACCTCTATGTTTTTTGTTGTGTGACTTTGTCTTGATGCTTTGTCAGTATTTATGAAAGAGAGGACGGAACTGTCAAGTTGATGGACCGCTAAAGAAAATAAAATGAGAAAAATAAATAAATAGTAGCTAACTGAATTTACTTTGAACAACGTTGACAGACGTAGACAGATTTCTCCTATTTTTATAAAGAAGGATAAATACAGTTTGACATTACAAAACAGTGTCCTCACAATCCAAGTGTAATTTGGACTTTTTTTGAAAAACTTTAATTAAAATAAGATTATTCTTAGGAATATGATTTTATTATTTTTGGATGGATGGATTTTTTTTTGCCATCAATCCACTTCTCTTTACATGCCTTAAAATCAAAGTTTACTTTCCTCATGATGAGGAATAAAATACCAACTAACAAAGAAGTCCTGACTGACTTACACTCAAACGCAAACCAATGTTTCAGATTACATATCTGATGTCTGTGATGATTCTAGATGACAGGAGGGTTTGCCTCTCCTCTTGTCATTTCTCCTCCCTCTTCATTATGTGTCTGTTAGTCTCTTATCTGTCTCTCTGTCTGTGTGTGTGCTCGCCCATGTGGCTTCCTGGTCCCTGATAGCTTACCTGGTGCAGCTGTTGTTCATCTCCTCATTACTGTTCTATTTATCCTCTGTGGGCTTTTTTCACTTTTCACCATAACGTTAGGCACGCCGCTGGGAGCTGAAGTCTGCTTCCAGTACTCTTCCTGTACACCCCACTGCCATTAAGCCACCATCTCTTCAACTGCTCTTTCAGTCGTTCCGGGAGGAATCAATATTCTCTATTTTACATTTGAGTCAAATCTTTTTAATATCCTCAAGGTAAAATGATCTCTGAGTGACCTAGAAGAAGCAGTAGCAAAGCTCTGCCATGAATCAGTGGATCAAATGATTCAAGTCACCCTGCCTTTCTTTTTTTCTGCCTTTGTAATATGTTTTACAAAATGTTATTAATCATTTAAATTATTCTACCACATCTGAACTAGGGAGCCTCTGAATTCAAAGTCAGTCATCTGAACTTAGTCACTTTTAATCTGCTCCCATTGCTAAATGCTCTTTTCTGTCATTGACCCTTTAAAACTTTATTTTATTCAGTCATTTAGCAGATAAATTTGATTCATTGTTATATGTTACCTTATATTGCCTCCGATACGGTGTTATTTATTGGTAAAAGCTCATCATCCTATTAAAACAAGTTGGAGCTTTAGTTTGAGTCCTCGCTGTATGTTGTCTGTCTCTGTCAGAGAAAAATCCTGTTACTACAGAAAAGCCCAGACATCCAGCTGACCTCTCTGCTAGGTGTATCTTGATCTAGATGACATTGTCTGCACCTCTCTATACCCACAAGCCATTTTTACTGTATTTATCTAGCAGGCAAACAAGTCATGAAAGAGTACACTATTGGATTTTTAGCAGCAGGCTTAGCCTTATAGGCCTCTTGTCCTCTGTGGCACTACTTTCCTCTCTATTGCAAGACATCTCCATCCCTTTATTGATCCAAGCTAAATACTAATTTCCCATCTATAAATGTTTAGTCCAACATTCAATAGCAGCCTTATAACTCATCTCTCCATCTATAAACTGCCTTTCTGTGAATCATAAAGTTCAAAAAAGCTCTGCTATCAGTAACTGGAACAGAGAGGTTATAGATAGATTACATGCTGAGGTTCAAGCTACTTCATGACAAACTGGAAAACTGTTCATAAATGAATAGCTGACATTGATTTGAGGGAATAAACTCCTCATTGTGTTTGAATCAGTCATAAAAAAACTCCTCTGTTTATTTAGCTCAAAAACCCTCTTTGCCCTGTGGGCTGCCTGTCAGGTCTCAGTCTCTCATTGAACTTACCAACAGGGTTGAAAAAGCTTTAGAAACCTTCATTTGTAAACATGGAGCTGCCTCACAGTGTGAAAGTTTGTTCTTGCTTTTATGTCTGTCAACTCAGATCAGTTGCTTCTGAGTTTTTACCTTTACTCCTTCCACCCGACCAGGCCATTGATATAATTTACTGGAGGCAGGGCTACAAGTACTTTGCAGCTTAAATTCAATCCCCTTTGAATACCTTACAACTCTCTAATTTGGGCCTTTCAACGTCATCATCCTGGGAAACAATGTGGTCACCATTCCTGTCATGTATAAAGATTTATCTCTTAACTTTGTCGCTATTTTTTGTTTCCCCAAGTTCTGCCACTGTTTCTGTGGCATCCTGGTACCTGACGCAGCTGTTGTTTGTTTCCTCATTACATACATGACATTGTACCTAATAACTGAAACGAAAACTGCATGGCCCAGGGATGCAAATACAAGAACTAAATGTGTTATTAGACAAAATAAATGAGAATGATTGTAATTTTTTCCCCAAAAGATTTAGTGGAATATTTTTAGTTCACATAATGATTTAAGGGGTTCACTGAAACAGATTAATGGGTTGATGAGTTAGGCAGGGCCCAAAGCCAGAGTTTCCAGTGTAACAACAGTGGCTTTTGTTAATCTGATTAGATCTGATGGTAATTTTAGCTGCACACCCATTCAGCACTGAGTAGTCTCAAATCAAATGAAGTGGAAGAAAAAACTGACTGATTTCACAAGAAAATTCCCATGAGTGATTTATGTTCTCAACAAAGAAGTAATATTACCAACCCAAACGTCATACAAGTAAAGTCATTGCAGATTTTAGAAATAGATTTTAGAAAAAAAGAAAAGTTCAACTTTGGTTTAAGCTGATTATAACACATTCTCCCAAAGTGTTTTTGGAGATTAAAGCAAATTAGCAAAGGGCTACAAAAGAAGTCAATGCAAATCAGTCGACAAATCGCTATGGGTGAAACGTTGGAATGGCACAGGGAATGATTGCAATGATTTGCAATGTTATAATTAATAAAAATAATATTTTCTGTTCTTTTTAAAGAATAATTGCTGCCTGAACAGAAAAAAATTATATATTTTTTGCTTAGGGAAGCAGACAGCCTGGTCGTCCATTCTTTTCCCTGTTATTTTTTCTAGATGTGTTTGTTTTGTACATTTTCCATTTTAATTCTGTGTCTTACTTCAACATCCTGTCCTAAACCATATCTCATGAGCGTAATTTTAACTACATATGCTCGGAAACACAAAACAGAAAATATCTAAGCTAGCATTAGTCTTTAAAATTGCTCCACATCTTGTGAGAAAACAGAACAGGGCAGCTAGAGCCAGAAACCAGGCAGGCACATAAAAAAATGAACCTTAAGACATGCTTGATTCTGTAATTGCTCCTCTTTTGGCATTAAATCCTATTCTCTGCTAAATATGGTTCCTCTTACATCTTGCCTGAAGACTCACCACAACAACCTTCCTTTGCTTTTCCTCTCTTTTAGCCTCATTTTGTATTTCCGCTGTCTGTCACACATGCACACGCATGCACAAGTGCGCATAAGAGGCAAACACATCAGCTTATGTTGTTCTTTCCTCTTGGTTGATTGGCTCACTATCAGACATACACACAGATGCACATCTCTTGGGAGCCAAATTTATTTGTTGATTAAATTGAGAAGTGGATATGACCCCACCCGTCTGGTTACCATGGCGACATCTCTCTCTCTTTTTTCCCCCCCACAACAGGTAGTTATCACTCAATTTAATATTTTGTCTATATTTGCCTGTCTGACTACTTGTTTGCCTTTAGAGGTGTAGAAGAGCGGTGAATTAAATGTCTTGCTAATGACAGAAGTGCAGTAAGATAATGAGCAGTGTGCCAGCTGCAGCCATTCACTGAGGGTATGTTTACATCTGCTCTATGTTATGTTAAACCCATAAAAAGATTTGTTGTGGATTACACAAAAATTAGAAAATAAATTAAAAGAAGAGAACGTGACAGAAATAGGTAAAAGCTGTTTGGTGAAAACGATGGAGAGAGTGATATCCTGGGAGAGAAATGGGGAGAATGCTGTAAAAGCAGTGAAAATATAATGAGAAACTGGGAGCAGGACATGGCCCCAAAGAGAGGCAGAGAGGAGCTGGAAACATAAAGCATGGGGAAAGAAAATAAGGGCTTGTCTCTGAGGCGATGAGGTTGATTTGGGCCCGTTGGTGATTAGGTTTGGTCTTCTCCTGCAGAGCTGGGGTGAGTCACCAGTCTCCCACTCACAGACGCACGCCATGCTGCATGTGGCATGATTTTGATAGAAAGAGAATGAGAAGCAGCATCAGTTTTTTTACTGTTAGAGTCCTGCAGGGTTGAGTGTAAGGGTTTGTATTATTCACACCCTGGGACAGAAATCTGGGAGGCTGACTGCTTTGGAGGGACAAACACCAACTCTCCAAAAGCAAATATGGTGGGTGGTCATTGCTTTCAAGGAAAATTATTTAAAACAGTCAGATTTCACATTCATGACTGTGCCTGTGTTTATGTGTGAAGCCTTCATGCCTTATTCAGCCTTTTGTAAGCTGGCAGCTGTGAAAACAAACAACAGACCATCTATTACGGCTTCAAGATTACTCCTATAAAATACAGAGACATGCAATTTTAAAATGAATGAATCAGAATCTTAGCTTGTCAGAAACATTAATCCTCCATAATCTGAGGGAATAAGTATATTATCCGTCTTTTCTTGTAAAATACTCTCATAAATGGCTGACATTGGACAAATTTGAATTTATAAGGGCTGTTGATCTCCAGGGATACATTTTAGATTTCCCATAATTGGACTTCCTCCCTGAGAGGCACCTCACATAGATTTCAGTAAATTAAATAACCTGAAAACAAGATAAGCAAAACAAATGATGATACTCAGCAACGCTCCCTGCTCATGCATCAATATATGCCAGAACGAAAGCAGAAGCTCTTTCCTCAGTTTATACCTGCATCCATATTCTATCTACAATGTCTCGGGTTGATGCAGAAAGAGGTGATGCGTGGAGACTTTCCCAGTTGTGCTGAGATTCAGACATATTTTATTTTGTTTTCCTCCTAGGAGTTACAGGTATGAACTATTAGTACAGATTTTAAATTTGAGAAAAAAACAACTATTCAGATACAATTAATAAAATGCTGCATGGTTTACAGCTCTTCAAATTGAAACAAAAAAAAAATCATTTTAATCAGTTGCTGGCTTTGTTGTCATTCTCTTTTGATCTCTCAAAACTTCTAAGTTGTTGCTGTGAGCTACTTAGTTTAAGTTGCCTTTAAAGCAGCAGAGGGCGGATATACTCCGCTAAAAAACATGGCCATCTACAGGAAAAGTAAACCAATGAAAAGACACAACAATTCTGAAATTCATTTATTTGAAAATATTAATCTAAGATCAAACAAAACTCTAAATTTTAAAAATATATGAGAAAATTATGAATGGTACAGGGTCAGGAGAATGTCATGTCGTTGTCTGACATCACATCTGAGATATTAAAGCCATTTATTCCTGTCAAAAATAAAGTACAAAGTGTTGAAATATTGTCTTTAAGCGTAACATTATCTTTACTCTTTATTTTTAAATATTTTGTGACATATAATCTTTTTGTTAAACAGTTTTAATTCATAACCACCTTGTAGCTTGGTTATGAATTGGGGACCAATTCATTCATCCATCCATCCATTTTCTAACGCTGCTTATTTGAAGGTGATGGAGATGGGGGGGGTTCTTAGTCCAGCAGTCCACACAGAGTCAGACAAACCAATTAAAATATAATACATTAAAATTTAGTCAGTCACAAAGACCATTTGGTGAAAAAGTTGTTCATCCAACAGACTCAAACCAGTTATGTCAGGTCATCGACTCATCGACCCTTCAAAGAATCATTTTATGAAGTACTGAACAGCTAACAACCAAGTTTTTTAAAAAGGTTTTTTTTTTTTATTTAATCTTACCTAAGGTCTTTCTATGTTTTGTTTGCATGTTTCTCCATGTTTGGGTATTCTTCAAGTACTCCAGTTTTTTCCAACACTTCAGAAACACACACGTAAAGTTGATTAGACATTCTTCACTGATTTTTGAGCATCATGGCTAGTGAAGAAACTCCATGTGGAAGAATGGTCAAGCTACCTGTTCTCTCTTGACAAACATCACTATTTGTCATTTGCATATTTTGCAAATGACAAATAGTGATGGGTTGCTGTAAATATGAAGATGTCTGTGATGTATCATGGAAATCCTGCTGTGGTATTGCCAACCACCAACCACCTGGTCGGGTGGTTGGGGTATATCTTTATATTTAAAGATAAAACAAACAAAAACATATTATAGTTGTAGTAAGACCTGCCCTAACAGCATAAAATTGTGTTTTGTTGTTCATTAGCAGTCATTTATTGCAAAAGATCAGATATGAATGCTTATAAAATATGCTTATATGTGCGAGAGAGCAGAAGCATCTTAACTGTCATAAAGTCTAGATCTATATAAAGTGAAAACTCCAGTTTGTGTCCACATTTATTAAACGATAACACCCTCTGAGCCACTCTGCCAACGCATGAATGTCACATTTTTGCAAGTCTCCTCCTATCAAACTAACAATCTGCCCCAGCAGATGAGCAATGACTATTTATAGACTCGCCTTTTGGTGAGTGTGGAATTTTAATTGTGTTTGTTCCTGCAAATGTCTTCTTAACAACACTTTAACATTGGCTGAAAGAAAGTTGTCTATAATTATCTCCTCTTACATTTTAGAAAAACTCCTCTATATCGGGTAAACGTTTCATAGGCTGGGAAGTAGGACCTTGAGACTGATTTTAAAAAAATCATTAGATTAGAAAGATAAATGGGATATAACATAATCAAGAGCAGAAAAGTGTCCCCCGTTTTGGGGTTGATTCAAAAGTCTATTTTTTTTTTATCTTGTAAGAGAGTCTCAGTCACTGGTCTTCACAGCATGCCCTCCAAAATCACCTTCTTTAGCTCCTCTGATTGCACCAAAGCCTTTTGGATTTCATTATTTTAATAGTGCTGGAGGGGAAGTACTAATGGAAACAGCCTTCCTCCCTAGTCGCTGCCAGTAAGCCACTTAAAACCCAACACGGTGGTTTGTGAAAGTTCTTTGTTGTTGGACACCTTCACAGTACATGAGATTTAATTAGATGATTGTACAGCAATCTGATGTGGAGATGGCAGCTATTTAATCCCTTATTAAGTTAAGTTTTTATGAATATTGCATAGAACCAATAAATGTTTGGGTAATCTCTTTGTAGGAGTTCTTCCTTTTTAACTGCACTAATCTGGTGCAAACCAAAACCATTATGGCTTTTGTTTCTTTTAAAACGAGTTTACAATTAATCATTGTATGAACTGCAAAATTGTATTTGTTCCCTACAAGCTAGAATGCCATAACTACATAAATATCTACATGACGAAAACTACTAGAGATGTCTTCTCTTTCTGCTTTTGCAACAAGATCCCACTGTGTTTTATACTGAGGGTGTAGTTCTTGATCAAAGAATCACTACTGGTGGAGCATTCCTACCACTGGTCAAAGTCTTTAAAGTACCAGTCATTCACTGAGATCTACTTGACTCAGTCTGTACTGAAGTACATTGTAGATGTCTGTGTCAGCTAAATATGCCAAGAAAATGACAGGTAATAGTTTAAAGAAGAGACTGACTAGACATGCTTTCACAGATAAATGTTAGCATTGAACATTTATCTGGCAATAATGAATCAGTCCCTTGTTGGACATGCTCACCTTTTCACAGTATAGAGTTTTCATTTTTAATCACATTGATACGTGTTTTTTGTCCAATAATTAATTAATTCATTTTTCATTAACAAATAAAAAAACTTAAAAATGTGGTGTTCCTCTTGTTTGTTTTGCTTTAAACCTAGCTTCGGTTAAGCTTGTCGTGGCTTTTTGCCACTCTTCCATTAAGATGTGGACTGCATGTCCTGTAGTTTTACCACCTGAGCAGTGGTGCTTAGCAGCTTCTCAAGTGGGCGTCCATGTCTTGGTATTCTCGTGCCACACTATTTTTAGATAAGTGTTCTCTGAGATCTTCAAAGCTTGGGGAGTTGTTTTGTATTCTAACTTTTCACGGCTACACGCTGTAACTGTCTGATTTGTTTTTTATTCTTCATGCTGTTTGTTCACTAATGTTCTCAAGGATTCAGGCACACAAAGGTGGATTCTGTTCACTTCTCGTGTCTCCTGAAGGCAATTGGTTGCTCTGAATTTAGGGTTGTTGAACACAAAAACAGGGCACACATTTTCAGTTTTTTCTTTAGTTGTAAATAAGTTTGAAAACCACGTATTACTTTCCTCGGCTTTAGAATTATGTGTTGCATTTTGTTGGTAAAATTAAAACAGAATATCTCTATGTTGTGGATGTAATGCTATGACATAGAAAAGTTAATTTTATCTTGAAAAGGCTCGTGAGGCACATTAAAATGTCCCACATCATTAGTTGTAATTTTAGTTAAGTGGTCTGCTGATGTCATACATCATGTGTTTCAGCTGAACTGTGCTAGCTAAAAATGACCACTCCACACTCTGTCCAATAGCAAAAAGATAATATTTCAGATTTGTTCTGCCATTCAGTGAAAATCAGACTCCAAATAATGATTCAACTTTTATTTAACATTTATTTCTGTTACATTTGTCATTTCTCTTCTGCAATTACTCTTTAACACTCTCTTGACGTCAACTCACTGGCACACATATAACCCCTACATGTCATCCGTGTTGCAGCCATTACAACAAATGTGCCACTGACATGACAGAGCAGTCATTACAACTAAAGCACAGCCATGGCCTCAATTACAGCAATGGCATCTCGTGGAAATAGCCATAATCACGGTGATAGTCAGTCTCCAACAGCAACAGCAGCAGTCTGTAAAAAAGCTGGCAATTTGAGGGGAGTGCAATGGCACAAAGGAAATATTCCTCTATAAACCTCCCTTGTATTCAACACAATTTTTTTATTGCTCAGCAGAAGCCTCTATGCACAGAGGTTTGAGTGAAAATGAAAAGTCGTTTCTTTTGAAGAGATGAAGCATGGTTATTATCGCAAAGCTTTCTGTGCACATTAATCATTAATTATACTTTTTCAGCAAACTCATGAGATTCACAAAGAACAATGACAGCAAGCCAACGTTTAGAGAACATTATAG
The DNA here is from genome assembly GCA_903066825.1 of Alfaro cultratus. Classification (NCBI taxonomy): domain Eukaryota; kingdom Metazoa; phylum Chordata; class Actinopteri; order Cyprinodontiformes; family Poeciliidae; genus Alfaro; species Alfaro cultratus. Next base: position 16,428 of record CAEFZX010006598.1, on the reverse strand, counting down.
AAATTAATTTCTGCTGAACAGGCTAATTATAAATACTTTGCCCAAAATCACAATGTTTTGGAAGACATGTGGTTCAATCGGAGAACATATTCCTAAATTTTCTGCAGATGAGTAACAAAGTTACTCTAGCTGCATAGAAGAATAAAGGATTTTTCCCCCGTCTTCTTCTATGGTATAAAAGGTGAAGCACCCAGAGGATTTTCTGTTTTCAAGATTGAGAAAGAGAAACGTGGGGGAAGTTGACGATTGTGTATGTTCCTGTCTGACAGACTCCTTTCATGCATGTGAGATGATGGTTTTTGCTCTGTGCCAATACCTAGCCTTTTTTTGTGTGCCAGTGGATGAAGTTTTTTTGGAAGACGCTCGCAGTTCCACAACCTACACATCTTTCCTTTCCAGGGTGCTCTCTTACCTCCAAGCCCTCCAGCAGTTCAACCTGCCCGCTCATTCCTCCCACTGTGCCTCCCCTCTGTCATCTCAAGCCCCATGCTTGCCTCTCATGGAATATCTCATGACACAGATGTACATGAAACTGGTGCTCACAGGTCATGCAGCCTTTTGCTGTTGTGCCTTGTTGTTGGTTTTTCTCTTTTCAACCTTCAGGATCAGAAACACAACTGGACATTTAACTGTGGAACTCAGAAACTTTAGATATGTCCTTTTATTTATTAAACTCTTGATTTAGAACACTCGAATAAGAGAGGAAAAGCCTAATAGAGGTTAAGAACTGCCTGTATTTCATCCACAGGGATAGACAATTCAGTCAAAATTCATTCAACTGAAAAAAGTTATTTTGAAAACATGATTTTTTTGATAATAGGACACAAATTGAGTCAGTTTGTGACATATTTGTTAAAATGAGAAGGGTGCCATACCATTGCAATCTGTTTATATACATTTTTCTTGACTATGAATGTTATGTTTTCAGTTTTTAGTTGTGGATTTGACCTGTTCTTTTTCACGGAGGGATGATGATTTAACATACATCTTCAATGAATTAAACAAAAACAAGTAGCTTTATACATTTGAATTCATGTCTATATACTGACCTGGTTTTCAGCATAGTCCACAAATTTTCACTATAGTTGAGGTCAAAGCTTTCCAAACATTTAAAGTTAGCCAACTTTATCTATTTCAAAACCAGTTTTGATGCAAGTTTGGTGTATAAGTCTTTTTAAAATTCTCAAATATCTAGCTGTTGATTTTATTTGAAGGTAAAAAAAAATGTACAGGATGTCCTACTTCTTTATTAATCAATCCATTTTTTAAGACATACCAGTACCACTGGTAGCAACTCAGCGCCACATAAAGATGCTGCCATCACCAGACTTCACAGTTGTCTCAAAGTTCTTAAGTTTGCAACCCTCACTTTGAATTCTCTTTGATGAAAAATATGTTATTGAACCTTTGTGAAATAAAGAGCCAATGATAAAATTGTGCCGAGATTGTCACTATGGAGTGCATGATGTAAAATTACCTTTTGCTTACAAAACAGGAACCATCCAGTAGTTAAGTGGCTAAGCTAAGTCTCTCTGTCTCACCCGAACATAAAGCTTTTCTCAGTTTTCTCAGTTGAACTTCACTAATTTGAAGTGGATGCTTCTTTAAATGGAGAGCTCATTTATCTGCAGACAGAGCCACTGTTGGTGTTCCAGTTTATGATGGACTTGAGCCTTGGTGATTTCTGGACTGTTTCTGATCCATCAAACCACTTGCATTCATTTGAGTAACTATGTGAGTCATATGGTTGAATGTTGGACTCAATGTGATGTGACTCTGAACCAGAACCGTGTCACAAATGTATTGACAACTACAAATAACTTGTGGTTCAGGTGCAAAATGGCCCGGAGCCACATGTATTAATTATCTACATATTTGAGCCTGCATGTATAATTTGGAGTATTTGTGGAGTAGAGATAATTATCTACCAGATGTGCATCCAATTCTTTTGGCTAAAATTCATGAAGGTTGCTTGTTGTATAATTATTCCACCCGTGGAAAAGAATGGTGTAATGAAAGTATTAAAAGTCCTAAATTAAGAAATATATATATTTCCAACCATATTGTATGTAAGCTTTATACAATTTTTTGTTCTGGACAAACTTTAAATATGTCCCCATTAATGTAAGGTGTCTGCTTTGCATAAAGTTTGACAAAGGGTTAAAACTTAATAAACTTAGCTTGAGAAGTTAATTATCTCCTAAATGCTGCAGCTGAGTCATTGTCTGCTTTTTCATGTGTGCGCAGTTGTTGCACTTTGTGTGCAGCAGAGGCAGAAACGGGGTTGTGTGTTCAAATTGGACATGACTCATCACTCCTGCCTCACAAATCAAACAGCATTAGATCACATATTGTCTGTCTTCATGTATGTGACTCAGCAACTAGCAGCTGACAGTGTTTAGCCACACCTGCACCCTCTTATGTACTGACTTCACACCTTCTCTCTTTTCCCTCAGGGTGGAGGAGAGCTTCAAGACTCTGTTCTGGTCTATCTTTGGGCTGTCTGAAGTGATCTCTGTGGTGCTGAAATATGACCATAAGTTCATAGAGAACATCGGCTACGTGCTTTATGGAGTCTATAACGTCACCATGGTGGTGGTTCTCCTCAACATGCTCATTGCCATGATCAACAGCTCGTACCAGGAGATAGAGGTATGTAGCAGCTCAATAGAAAAAAGGGCAGGATGTTGTCAACAAGTCAATAAGGATCACCTGGTATCAATGATGTGTCTACAAGAGGATTAGACTGCAACTTAAAAAATGCCATCAGCTATTGAAAATCAATCAAACAACACCAGACTCCGTCAAAGATAGAAAAAATTCAAAGATTTTTTTTCCTCAAAGATAGAAAACACAGACTTGTTGTCAACAGGCAGATGTTGGGCTGTCTGCCATCCTAGCACTGTCCTCTAGAAGTCAAAGTTCTCAAGCAAGTCATAGCTGTTTGTTATTCCTGTCTCTCCTGTCATCATCCATCAGCAGACTCACCCTGCGTCTATGTTTGCTTGTCCCCGTAGGAGGATGCAGACGTGGAGTGGAAGTTTGCCCGCGCCAAGCTGTGGCTGTCCTACTTTGACGAGGGTCGGACCCTGCCTGCCCCGTTTAATTTGGTTCCCAGCCCCAAATCCTTCTACTACCTGGTCCTTCGCATCAAGTCGTGCCTGATACGCCTCTGCAAGGCCAATGGCCACCGTCGCAACAATGAGGTGGAGATGGGAATGCTCCACACACAGGCCAAGGTCAAAATTTAGCATTTTCTACTTACAGTGTCTTGCAAAAGCTTGCATAGAACTTTTACATATTTTGTCACGTTAGACCAGAAACTTCAATGTATCAGGATTTTACAGAATAAACCATTACAACCTATGACATAATACTCAAGCAGAAAGAAATTATACATGGTTTTCTTTGTTATATTTCTGCAAATGAATATTTGAAAAATGTGGTATGCATTTGTGTGTAAGCTTAATCAACACTTTGAAGTAGAAGTGCGTTTTGCAGAAACTCCAGCTGCATGTCTTTTGGGCTTTGTGTGTACCAGCTTTGCTCATCTAGACTGAAGTGTGTGCCTGTTGTTTGCAAAGTAGCTCTTGCTCCATCAGATTGGATGCAGACATTTGTTTCTTTCCTTTCAAGCCATAATACAGATTCCCTGTAGAATTTAGCTCTGACCTTTGACTGCTTGAATGTCCTTTTATTTAAATCATTCCATTGTAGGACTGGCTGCATGTTTAATGTCATTTTGCTGCTGAAGGAAAAGCCTTTTTCCAGCTTCTGATAGGTTTTGTCCTGGCATTGCTCTGCATTTATCATAGTTTATCTTTCCATTTACTCTTAAAACAGCTTTCTAGATCACACATGCCACATTTTCCAGATCTGTATTTGTTTTATTTATTTAGATGTCCGTTATATTGCTCTATATATCTTGACTATTTTCAGAAGCCTTTTATCAGTTCCCATCCTTGTGTTTCTTGGAGTTGATCTATCTCATATTACAAGTTTTAAAAACAACTCATTTAAATTTATGTTTGTAACTTGGCAAAATATGAAAAAGTTCAAAGTCTTTAAGTACTTTATTTAAATAGGTTTTTCATATAAAATGAGGTTTGTAATCCCTCCAGCAATGTTTTCCTCTGCATCTTTAATCTAAAGTCATTTTATTTCTACCTCTTGAATTAATGTTGCAGGAGATTATCAATTTAAAAGCAGCTTATTCTTTTACCTTCTCTTTCAACATCATTTTCAGACAGTTTAATCTCCATTTTATTCTCTAGTTAAACAAAACTTGCTGCAGTGACTCTCTAATTATAGACTAATTTGTGCATTCGCTATACTAAATACTTCCTGTCAAATTGACATTTTCTGATTTCCAATGTAGCTCTATATAACTGCCATAATTACACTGAGGGAGAATGATAGTTGTACAAACAACAAAAAAATCATCATTGTTTTCCTTCTATAATTAGACATCTGTCTGTGTTGGTTGTTTTAGAAAGTTTAATCTGTATACTTAGGAAACATGCAGATTTAAGTGAAGCATTCCTCTGTATCAGATCTCTATAATAAAAAGAAAGTTTTGTGTGTTTTTTTTAATTGGAAACAATAGAGAACATTTAACAAGGCATCAAACGTAGCACTAGCCATCATCCGCAGGCATTTCCTCCGCCGGCCTGCTCGGCTAGAATGGCTCACCTCACCGGAGCTATTAGTCAGCTCATTGCTTCTGCCTGCGTTTGCTGAAATGCCTGGGCAGATTTCGGATAGGGACAAGATAGGCTTCACCCTGCTGCCTCTGTGAGTGTCTAAAACCTTCTGCAGACCTGACAGTTTAACTGAGGCAAAGGCAGGAAGGTGCAGGAGGCGATCAATGGATAAGCACACATTAGCCCACAGGAAAGCGTTGAGGATGTCAAGTGAGATTTAGGAGTGATGGGGTGGTCTGTCTGAACCACCGATTCATTTCTTCTCTCTGTCAGTGCTTTAATTATGATTTAAAGATGCATATGGGCATTAAACAAAAAAAAAATGTTTTAGCAAAAGTAGCTGTGCCAACGGTTTGCTTTAAAACTATGTGTGAAACTAAAATGAAAGTCAATGATTTGATTTGATGTGATTATATTGTGTTGGTATTTGGCTGGTAACTGCTAGCCTGGACTTTATGTGAATCTTAGTTCAACAGAGTCAGGAGAGCCCAACAAATCGATCTTTTAATGTTGACTAAGAACTACAGGAAATATATTTTAACATTTCCAGTTGGCTTTGGGGAGACTTCTGCATAGAAGATGCCTTCTCAGCATTCACATAAAACTGGAAATCTGAGTCTCATCTGGGTGTAGCTTCAGTAATGTGGTGAATAGATAAATAAAATGGATATCTGAGCCACTGGCTTCTGTTCCTCTGCAGAAATACTTCTCTTAAAAATTATTTTAAAAACGTTCCTGCAGTTAATAAATAATATACTCTTCAAAAACACTTTATAAAGTAGCACAAAACCTTTTCTGTCTTTGTTTGAATTTCAGACACTTTGTTTTTTTAGGCTGATGAAATTATCAAAATGGATTGTAATTATTTATTTAAACTGTACTTTTTCCAGGGTGGGATAGTCATAAAACAGTCAACTTCTTAGATTTTTAGCAACATGTAATCTCATGGGAGTTTCAGTAAGCCACAAGTTCTCTTAATGTGTGGAGAAATGCTTTTACTGACATTTTGGACAGAAATGGTTGAGCTCATTTAACTGGATTGTTTTATTTGTCCCAGTGAACTAAGCCTGTGTCACTGCACCTCTCAGCTCCTGTTTAACATAAACAGGGAGTGAATGGGCGCTGGGCCAAGATAGACACACTTACTACAAAATCAGCACCTTCTAAAATTTGTTGCTGCCTACATGGGCCAGCCGAATTACTGTTGGAAAAACATTATTATCAGAGGAGGTAATGAATGAAAGGACCAGAAGTATGTCTGAATGAGTCAGGTTGAGGCTTTAAATCTCGTGTTTTGTCCCCGAATTTTGATCCAAACAGAAAGTCACAAGAACATAGAATTAAAGTTTAAGCAGTTTTTGTAAAAATGAAATAACTCTGGAACAAAAAGAATTTGTGACATTCAAGTGAGACTTTTTATAAATGTATTTATTTATTGATCTTACTTTCTTGCTGATGAAGCCTTACTGTTGGAGAGTTGACAAGAGATCTCCGGATGGCAGCAGAGACAATAAAACAGAGTAGGTGGTCGGTACAGTTGTCATTGTTTCCTTTGTGGCTTCGAGGTCTGGTGAGTGGCGTGGCAGACTGAGGGTGGACAGGTAGCTGTGGACTGTTTTCTCTCTCACTTGGTTTTTGGCAGCTCGGCAGTGAAATGGATGACAGATGCAGATAAGTTAGTCCAGCAGTTCTTCTCATAAAGTTAGGCTCAAGGTAGGCAGACATGTAATGGTGATGTCTGGTTTGAGACCATAGAGTACTGAGATCACACAGGCGGGAACTCAAAGACAGTGCCAGGGTTTTCCAAAGGTGCACAGAAACAGTGCAGGTTAGTGACAGGCAAGGCAAACTTGGAAATACAAGAAGGTTGGATTTCTGCAGCCATAAATAAAAATTAGGTGGCAGGATGAGAGAACGTATGATGGAAGAAGAAGAAAAAAAAAAACATTTGGAAATATGCCAGAACCTTGTTGATGGCTACAATCCTTTGTCTTCTCTGCAACTCAAAAAGTCACATTTAACCCAATGTTAGTTGTGATTAATGTAGAATTTGTAGCTGTGTGGAGCAGAAAAAAATAATCCAAAATAAATTAGATTATGTTATATTGTCTGTCTTCCCCTTGAAATGGTTGATATATTTTAAGATCTTCAGAATTAATGATACGCAGTCGATGATGAATGCATAGAAATCTGCGGCCAGAACCCAAATGGTTCATTTGTTTAAATGTTTTCAGACGTACAGACATAGTGCTTCAGCCATCTGTCATATTGTATTTCTCATTGTATTTTAAGGACTAAATATTGAAAATATTTATATAACAACCCATGTAATTCCTTAAGGATTGTATTCTGCTCTCTTATAATGTGGTTTTGGTTGAAAGGGAAAATAAAGTTACAAATAGGTTATAATCACAGCTTCAAAAGTGCATTTTTTTTCTTGATTTTAAATCTTCAGAATGGGTAAATGTTTTTAATATAAGTTTGTAAATTCATCTTTGTGTTACATTTTCCTTTCTGGCTTTTTGACATTTTCATATTAATCAGATCTTATATTAATAGATTTTTAATGCTCTGTGGATTTAATGCTTCCAGTGTAATAATAGATGATTTTGACTTTCACCTCACACTGCAATGTGAAACTAACATACAAGCTACAACCCAAGTCAAATTATCTAGCAGGTAAAACATGAGTTGATTTCAGATAAAGCAGTGTTGCTGATTCTCTCATGAAAACTGAACACTGTTATTTGTTTAGTTTTTAGTTTGCCGCCTTCTTCAACATCCTTCACAAGTTCTTCAGTTATTCTGAAGTGTCTCTACTTCTTGCTGTTGCAGGATGAACGGTTTAGGTCTTACGCACGATCAGGAGAGGAGTTCATCCAGAGAAAAGCTCGAAAACACCCGACCAGATACCAGGTAAGAGATTGACAGAACTGAAAGCAGATGACAATGTTTAGGGTGGAGTGAAGATGAGACAGAAGGGAATTGGAAATTAGATTGAGTCTGGAGGAAGAATGAAATGTGAGACACAGGCAGAGGAATATGTAGCAGAGAGAAATCAAAGAACTGCAGCCGCACAGATTGAGGTTGGTTGGACGGACGCTGATGGCAGGATCAGAGGAAGGAAGGAAAGGACAGGTGCTGTAGAGGTGATGAGGTGTATGAGAGACAAAACCAAACAACAGTAATAAAGGAATGTAAAGTTTGAAATGAAGGGGAACTTGTACAAAGAGAGAGAGAAGAATGAACATGGCTGAAAATTCCTCTAATGAAATCTTTGAGAGTAATTGAGATCAAGACGCTGTGCATCAACTCAGACTACATTATTTCACTCATTTTTACTCCACTGTGAGGAAAATCCTCACAGGTCACCTGGATTTTTTTTCCTGAAAATATTCCAGTTTTGTACATTTTTAAGGATATCCATTGCACACACACTAACAGCTAAACACACACAGCAGTGAATTGTCACCTGATTAGACATATGTAAGCACTCTGTTTGGATGGTGGCAGCTATCGACCTGTATCCAGAGTGCCTACATTCAGAGACTGACTGCCTCAGGCTCAGCAGCAGCAACTGGTCACAAATCAATACTCAATATTCTACACACTGTCTGAGGGACCGAGTGAAACTCTGTACCACAATTAGCATTGTTTTCTTTTTGTCTCGAGAATGCGATGAGTTTTCTGTCTTCATAAGTACAGAATCCTTTGTCACCTCCCGCTTCTGCGTCCTTTATCTTTAATCTTCACCTTTCTCTTTCCTCGCTGCAGAAGATCATGAAGCGGCTCATTAAACGTTATGTGCTGAAAGCTCAAGTGGACAAAGAAAGCGATGAAGTGAATGAGGGTAAGAATCGCTTTTTCAATTCAGCACACTTCAGTTGCACCATTATCAGCTCATAATGGTATGAGTGTAGAAATGTGTGCAGGAATTGATCAGTGAGTTTCTATGCACATCTGCACATCCTTGAGTTTAATGTGTGTTTTTTTTCTGTAGCAGGCTGCATGTAATCATAAATAAAAATGTTTATTGAAGTAGTTAGCTAATCCATTTAACACAACAGACTGACTTTTATAACTCATTGATATCCAAGCAGTTTTCTCCTTGTGTTGGACATTTCCTGCCTGGGTTTGAAGAATCTTCCGACTACTTGAGGTTTATTTGAACTTGTTGAAAAGCCATAAAAAACACATGTTATCATACTTTTGTGGTATAAAACATGTAAGCTTATTAGCTTACATCTAATAAGCTTACATAAAAAACAAAATTTTAGCACAATGAGAGCCTCTTAAACCAGGAATCTGAATCTACATTGCTGAATCAAAAGACCATGATAAGATTGGTTGCCGCTTATGCTCCAACTACAGCATTATTTTGGCACCAAGCTCAGGATTTTATTGTCTACAGCAGATTCTGCTGGGCAACATATTTCAGAGATTAGTTAGAGGAGAAAGGATCATAAAGTGGAGTCGACTTGGACCCTTGTACCGTTGTCTCTTCACTCTGTATCTTATCACTACATCTCACCTGGTCATTGACCTTGTCTTATCTTTTCATCATCAAAAGTAGAAATGCAGGAGAGCTTTTCATCGTTGAGTGAAAGTATAACCTGAATGGGGTCATCTTTACAGCAGCCATTCGCTCAAAGGAATGCTGCTTATTTTTAGTTTTCAGTTTTAACTATGTAGCTTTTTATTTTGTCACCAAAATAAAGTTTATGCTTAAATTTTGTGAAAATATGAACATTCTTTCTTTTAACTGTCAAATTGTCATCACTGTAACAATATGTGCAATGTCCCCAATGCAAAAGGAAGCTTTTAAGCAATGTTGTGAGTTATCCATAGCTCATGGGTACACTGTGATGACAAAACCAGAAGGAAAGAGTGAAAAAATGTGACTATACTCCAACTGTTATCATCACTACAGTATTCAGTAATTTCACAAATTTTCCTAATATTAAGACGCACATCTCCTCCGCCAGAATGGTTTACCTTCAGGTTTGAACTGGTAGAGTTCTGGTCTCCAAACTACTGACTTCTAGTTATAAAATATTCTCACTTCCTTCTCTTTATGGAAAGAAATCTTAATAGAAATCTTCATCATGGGAGTTCGCATTCATTTGTCTTTACTAACACTGCTCTTTTGTTTCTTCTTCTTGAGTAATGATTGTATTATGTATAAAAAGACAAACTGAAAGTGAAACCAATGATACTGTACTAAAGCCCTATAAGCATATGAATGTACAGTAACTCTATGTTACAAAAAAAGTTTATTTAACACCTTCCTACTTCTAAATTTGAGATAGTCTTAATGTATCAGCAGACCTGATGCTGATGTTTGCTGATACAAGCAGAAAAAAAGCATGAATTGGTGAGATGTACGAATCTAATGAAAGAACCACCATCAGTGTTTTATCAGACAAGGCATTTCAAGACTGGTTGGAATAAAAAATGGTTAAAAATACATGACAAGCTTTTGGTAATTTAGTAAAAAAGCATTTGAATGATTCAAAGACTATAAAGAACATAATCTATCAATCTGACACAATAAAAATTTTAAAATTGGGATTAAGTCCATAAAGGAAATCATTACAAAGCACCAACTGCTCGCTACCATTTCTACAGTACTGGATGATTGCCAATCAGGTTTCCTCAGTGAAACCTGGGAATAACAAAAGCATTCTTCAAAGGTATTAGAAAAATGCTTAAGACAGTGTTGTCAAGGCAGAGTTGCAGGAAATATATTCAAAATCTTAGAGAAAAAAAGCTTCTCCAATTACTTCTGAATTTCAGAGACTTTAGGGTTCAGTGAAACACCGAATTGATCCAATTTTTTCTAAAACGATGGTACTGCATTAAACAAGGAAGTTATTTCAAGGCTTTTCACACATATTTCTTAATGGGGCCAATGAATGTGTGTCCACATCTGTAAATAAAATATTTCTTACGAAATAATCCTTCTCCTTTTATATTGTATCATCGCAGAGATTTAAACTAAACATCAAAAATAAAATGTTAAAACCTCAAAGGGTCGTGTCCACTTAGACTTTACACACTGACCCCACTTCATGCCTGGATTTGTTCCCGTCCTGATTGGTGTTTGTTCACTTCGTTCTTTCTTTTCTGTGTGTGCGTTGCAGGCGAGCTGAAGGAGATCAAGCAAGACATTTCCAGCCTCCGTTATGAGCTGCTGGAGGAGAAGTCCCAGGCCGCTGGGGAGCTGGCTCTGCTCATCCAGCAACTCGGCGACAAGTTTGGCAAAAACACCATGAGACACTGACAGGCCTTGCACGACGGGGAGGGAGGAAGGAGGAGAAGGTTGGCGTAGAAAGCAGATTCGGGCCGGGTAGTTCACGACCTCAGTGGGAAGACGAGAGACAATGGAGAGGCAGGATGTTTATGTGAATTGACAGGATGAACAAAGAATAGTTAGCAGCTTAAAATATCGAAACTGTGCCGAGTTAAAATGAGCTAGCTTTAGATAAAAACCCAAGTGCTTTGAACGCAAAATGACCAAGTAGAGAAGAACGGTAGAAGATAATATAACTGCAACTGAGCGTGAGGTCAGGAAAATAAACCCACTTGGAAGGACTTTGTGTTGACAGCTCAATTCTAATTAAAGGGAAAGATAGAGACGAGTAAGAAGGAGAAGACAAGTGTGAGGAGATATGAAGAGACACCATGGGGATCAACAACGATGCAGTACAGCAATGAGGGCCCCACACCCACTGTCAGAAGATATCAGTGTATCAGCTTATCACCAATATAGAGGAGAGAGGGGAGACCCAGCGAAGGAAAGACACTGGAACAGCAAGAGGATGTGGAGAAACTGCTAGTGCTACTCACAGCAGAAATGCCTGCTATGTACCATATTTTTCATTTGTCAGATGAGGTGCTGATGCTGGTTGAGATAATGCACACTCCTTTATACACAAGGCTGTCTAATTAATGCAGTTCTAATTCACAATGCACAACCTATGATACAAGTTGAAGGCAGGAAAATGGATTCATTGCACTGATATTCAACTCTTTACAGAAATGGTTTGAAGAGTAAGATGTTGTTTTTGTGTCTCAGAAAGAAATGAATGGAAGGTCCCAAACACAACCAGTTAATTAAGTGATAAATGCACTAAGTCAGCATGAAAAGATGGTATGGTTATTTCAACTCAGCTGTAGACATTTTGTCATCTAAACAAAGACAAAAAAGACAATGTGTATCCCTTATACAGCCTGGAAAATCGGAATTGAACAACATCAACATTTTTCACAGTAGATATTTTTCTTCTACTGGCCTGAAGTTCACATTGTAAATAGCAGCCAAAGTAATCCACACATTAAAATTAAAACAAACTGTCTTTAAAACTCAGAGGTTTTTTGATTTTCTTCCATGCATCCTGATCTTCAATTGCCTACGTAGATTATCGGATAAACATTTTGTCGGTTTGTTGATTCCTGCAGCTTTGTGTTTTTTTTCTCTGAAACCAACTAAGAATTTCTTTAACTCTTTCTGTGTGTTTGGGATTGTCTTGCTAAGAAAAGAAAATCCACCATTGTTTTATATTCAAATTCTTATCCAAAATGATTTTGGTCTCTTATGGCCACACTATATTCTTTCACTATTTCTTTGAGTTGGCCAAATGTTCTGCTGCGAACTTTAAATGTCACCATGCTGTTCCTTCAGCAGTGGAGTCTTGTGCAGAGAATGTGCATAGCAACTCTCTGTGAGTGGTCCTTGGCTCTTAATTTTTATTTTCACTCATCTGCTAGAAATTTTTAAAAGAGCCACCAGTTATGGATGATTTATGGTGAAATTATTCTCTTCCTGTTTTTTATTATTCGAAAGTTTAACAGTACATCTATAACTGGTTACATAAGCATGTTTTGCAACACCACAGTTGGAGAGATATTTGCTTCATGTGATACTTTGCTGATAAGATATCTCTTCAGAGCTTTAGAATAGCTAATATCAATTAGCACTGACAGGAGATATGATCACTTTCTACAGTAAATACAAACACTTTATTTGCTTGTTGATTCGGTTTTGTTTCCTTTCTAAATTGTTTTGATTTCAAAATATGTAGAGATTGCTTGGGTTGTTGCCAACATCTGATATTCATTTAATGTAAGTAAACCACTTGAAAATATATTTGCTGAGAAAAATGTTAACGTGTTCAATACTTACTTTTCTCTTCTACATTTCCTGAAATTTACATGACCCATTTTCAGACAATTTTCCGAAATGTCAAAACACGTTGATAGAGTTGTGTTTGCAGCTTCAAAATCCAGGAGTCGTGTTTTTTAAGGTGAAGCAGTGCATTTGGGAGATGAGAAAACCTTGCAATGTGGGAATTTATTTTCACATGCATTGATTTGGTTATAAAGGTGAGATTCTTTTACAGAAGCTGCATGGAGTCATTTTCTGGTCTATTTTTTCCTGTCCCCTGAGACTCTGCTGCACAGCGTTGAGACATGAGCAGTAACAGTCTGAAGGCAACAACTGAATTTTAGCATTTTTGATTCCAAGTAGTTGTTTAGTTTTGCAGATTAATAACTTAGACTTTACCATAAAAAATATTGGCATGTGGTGCCTAAGCAGCTTGAAGAAATGATCATATTTTCTGACTTATGGTCTGTTCACAATTTTTAAAAAAAAGTCATTGACTATATTATACTAATTGCTAACAGGATACATTTTTGTGTTGATAAACCTTTGTGTAGAGATAACAATTTGACTAAAAGCAACTAAAATCTGCACTGTTATAGCACGAGGCGTTCATGCATAGAAAAACAATATTTGTCATATTTGCATCTGATGCGCTCAGATTGTCATTAAATAAAAAACCCTAACAGACTTGCACCACTTTTCCAATAATCTGAGGGTGACTGAACACGGGAACGTCACGTCTGAACGAGCACCCTGCTGCTTTGGGTAAATCAGAACGAGACATTAATCTCCCTGGATCAGATGTAATAATATTTATCTAACACTTTCACCATGGCATAAGTTTCAACCTTTTTCCAATGATATTTCTTTACCCTTCTTGCAGCATTTCCTACAGTTTATGACAATGGAAAACATCTTTCTTGATTTCACACACTTTCATTTAATTGCTCATGAGAAGCAATTGAGACTTTTTTTTTCAATAGACTGAGCATATAAAAGTAAATCATCTCAGCTGCTTACATCTACATGAGTGCACATCCTAATAATTGTGCAATTTTTTTTTTTTTATGGCCACATATTTATGGTTAATCATGTAAGAAAGCAACTTAGATTATTCCTGATGAACACCAAACATTACCCTTTGCAATTACCTGAGTACAATTACCTGTTTTACTCATGAAATAAAATATCAAGAATATATTTTCTAGCTTAGGAAAATGTTTATACTAACTTTAGTGTTTTCTTAGAGAGCAAAGCTTTCTTCCTCGCACATATCCCACCGAAGTTGAGTTTCTTTCTGATTTTAGAGGCATACAATTTCATATAAATAGGAGCAAAGTCTTGCTGCAGGTACCATGCTGACATTTTAGGGTTTTGAAGATTTATTGTCTGCTTTCAGGATGAACTTGCTTAGATAACCAGACCTTAGTATGTTGGAAATTACTTTGAATCTCCTTCACTTACACCGTTTGTTTTTCAACAGTCAGGAGAAGACAAAAAATTTGGTTCAAAATGGCCAGACCTTAAAATGTTTTAAACATTTTCACGTGATTTGTTACAGTGTCTCACTGTATTTGATATCTGTTTGTACAACACACAGTCTGTTAAGTACCCTGTTTTTTTAACAACTTTATCTCCAAATGAAGACATTGCGACATTTATCATAAACTGAGTCACTTCTGCAAAGTGAAGAAGCCATTATTGTTTCCTGTGTTAGCTGCTTAAAGAATCTGACTGCATTATGGACAGAATCTCTACAGAGATAACCTTTTTCTGTTTATGTTTCATTCTGAGTCCAGTCTCAGTCATCTCCTCTCTTTCAGTGCCTGCGTTATTTGTGCCGTGACGCAGGTTGTGTCCTGTTTACAAAAAACAAAAGTCTCCCTGATTTTCAGCTTCATCTTCTGCCTGATTTGCATTTTCAGCCGCTCCAAAATCCAACAAAAGTAGTCTAACAGAGCAGTGCAAACTGAGGTTCAGCACTTTCTTGACATAATGTTGAACCTGGGCGCCATTATTCCAATCTTTTCAGTGCAGCTCAGTCGTAGCTCACTTTTTTGTGCACTCTGCTGCAACTTTTTAAAAGTTCGGATGAAACGCTTCCTGAGCGGTGAAGAGTCTTAAGTTCTAACAGCTTACATCTGCAATGAGTTATTTTTAATTGGGAAAATTTAAATGTTTTCTATCCTGATTAACACTGACTATGTATGAACGAGCTCAAGAGGCTTTTCTTCTGTAACATCTTCCTCCTCTACAGAGTTAAACCTTTGAACCCATGAGCAGAACCAGACTCAGAAGACCCAGGGTTACTTTTGCCAGTATCTGAGTATTTTTTTTTTTATCTGATCTGTCTGATAGTTATTGCATCATTTTATTTTCTACCTGCAGTAAATTCATTTGTTTCACATACACAAATGTCCTTTATTTTAGACAAGAAGATAAAACTCAAAAGTCTCTTCATGTAGTAATGTTATATGTGAGAGCTTCTGATTTCTCTTCTAGTTTTTTTTTTTCTGGATTTATAAAATCAGACAACTATAAGATTTGGCCAAGAGAAAGTTTTATCATTCCTATACAAATAAAGTATCTGAAATACTGTATTTTTGACTTGTATGCAAGACATACTGACCAAACTCTTGTACATGTATATTGTCATATTTTTGATCCTTGAAATAAATATGCTCTAAACTGGTTGGTTTGGGATTAATGCACTCTGTGTGTCTGTGCTGGAGTAGTCTAATTGTGCTTGTACCCATCATCCATACTTAATGGATGATGGGTACTGGAGCGAAACCAGACAGGTTGGCTGCAGAGTTGGTCCACACTTCCACAAAAGAACACAAACACACTCAGAAGAACAAGAACAAAGCCCACAGATGCTCTCGAAATAGAAAGTTTAGCAGCATGTGGATCCCACCTTGAACAAACTGTACATACTCAAACATACTGAGATGTAGTATTTATTATACGTAATATTTTTCTTCTGTTCAACTCAATAATTTTGTTTAGTTTTATTTATATTATGCTAGTTTGCAAAACTGAGCTAAAGGAAGGTTACAAAACGGTTTCTAATTAATCTAATACTGTCATTTTCAGGCTATTATAAAATTTTAATTTTATTCAGATACTAGTAATGTTTAGTAGAACCCATTGTTAAGAAAATAATAATTTAAACCAGCAGACTTTTACCTTATCTTAACTTTAAGTCACTTCCATTTCAGAACGACCAAAAGGTAACTTTTAAGGCTACAGTATATAACACTTATAAAAAATATATGTTTTCTACACATTG
The DNA here is from genome assembly GCA_903066825.1 of Alfaro cultratus. Classification (NCBI taxonomy): domain Eukaryota; kingdom Metazoa; phylum Chordata; class Actinopteri; order Cyprinodontiformes; family Poeciliidae; genus Alfaro; species Alfaro cultratus. Next base: position 266 of record CAEFZX010006598.1, on the reverse strand, counting down.
AACAAAACTGCCACTATGTTGCCACTATGAGACAGACACTGTGAAAAAATCATGCTCCTCTCTCTCCTTGGTGGTCCTACTGTTAAATCCAGAAATGTGCCGCTGCTGGTCAGAAATGACCAATCAGAGCCAGCAGGAGGGTCTTAGCTCTGTCACTTACCCTTGTGCAAATGATTCACATCATTAAGACGTGGGGGGGGGGGGGGGGGGGGGGGGGGGGGGGGGGGGGGGGGGGGGGGGGGGGGGGGGGGGGGGGGGGGGGGGGG
>CAEFZX010006596.1:0-43377 GCA_903066825.1 Alfaro cultratus | reverse complement strand
TTGCAAGCTATAGTGAGTAGAGTAATTGCTCAATATGAACGCGTATAAACGGGCGGAGCTGCATTTGGTTCTCTCCGTGAATCCCCTCCTCCATCTGAACACGCTGTTACAGAGCAAGTACTGCCTAAACATCACAAAGTTCCTAACCGCCTTTACGGAGATTTTTAATACTTTGAAGAGCTTGTCGCGGCACTTTTTGTGGAGTCTACAGACCTCTGGAAACGCGTATGTTGGAGCTGTTCCTTGCAGACTGACGGGGATTTGGCACTACTAAAGTGTAAATAAATCTACTTGTATTCCCTGTTAGATGATGTTTAAGTTGTGCGCTTAACTTAAAGATTTAAGTTAAGCGCACAACTTACTGGTTAAATTATTTTTTTCCCCCTAGAGCTGACAGTACTCTTAATGCACATTCTTGTGTCTTTAGTTTTATTTCAGATTGTAACTTTTTTTTTCCTGATGTTCGACGAGAGAGGGACTTCCACGGAGTTACATAATGTACTAATTCCTCAAACACGGCTTGCATTCACACTTACTGTTGCATTTTCCACAAACAGAATACCTATATTATTTGGAGACTACGGGGAGCTACAGTAGAGGCGCGGTGACGTTTACATTATAGGAATTATGAGATTGAAATAGGGCTGCTACTGTGCTGGATTTCTTAAAACTGATCCGAGTGCTGGTGTGGGGAGAGGTTTGAACCCAGATGGTCTGAACGGGGGTGGGCTATGAATGTGGTCTGCAGAGTGAGAGCAACATGTGGTCTGTCTGAGTAGACATTGCACAGCATGGATTTGGTCTGTCACAATCAAGTAAATCCATAAAGAAATACACGTTTGTTTAGCTTCTAAGCCAAACTTACAAACAAACTTAAATTGAACCAGTTATTTTTATTTAGTCTCAATTTAATCAGGTTAGGCTATCACAAACTTCCACAAATCTTTAAAATCCACCTCCCTGACTAAATAAGTTTATTTTAGCTATATTTTTAAATATCATATTGGCTTGTCCTATGTAAATATGCAATGTGGAATAGAAGTACTCTTTCATGTCAAATTACTTATATATTTTGCATAAAATCTAAGTCATCAGATATAAATTGTTTTATCCTAGAAACTTGTGCTCTGTATGTGTCTCAGATAGCAGCATTGGACTGTTGCATGGCTATTTTCTGATGGAAGACAGGAGAAATTGACCACATAGTGTCTTTGAGAAAAGTGCGTCCTTTTAAAGAATGGTTGGGTGAGTTCTGACCTTTCAGATCCCAAAAGCAACAGTTCAGATCAGCTTCACTCAGTCTAACTTTAGCGGGTCCCAAAGTAGGTCAGTAGTGGGCAAAGTTGCAGACCACTCTTCTGCAGGGAGCTCTAGTGAGAGTCTGCGGAAGCTTTCCAGGTTCAGTGAAATTCAGAGCTTCATATGTCATCTCTGCTGCATTGGTCCAGTGTGAGCTTGTTAATACCAGTGTAAACTGGATGTTGTGTCACCGGCGTATGTAGTGCATTTGTTCTGTTGAGTCACTGCAATGTAAACAGATAGAAATTCCGAGAAAGAACTTTACTTTCAGTGAACCAAGATGTCCTCTGCCGTCTTTGTTTGTGTTGTACATATACAATCTAAAATTATGGCAACTCACAACATTTATGTGTCGATGACGCTGTCTCCTCTCGCAACAAATATGTATCCACTTTTCTCAGTGATACTGCCTTTTGTTGAATGCAGTACCATTCTGTCTGTTTCTGCTATTTCTGTTGATGAAGTGAATAGTGGTAAAAGTCAAGCTTTTGTTTTCCAAAAACATATGACTATTTCTCTGAAACAATGTGGTTTTTAATCTAGCCAGACAAAGGAATCTTGTCTGTCCTTTTTTCTTTTGACTATAAAGCATTCTGTTGTTTGTTTAAAACTTGGCAGTCAGAAAATCGAATGGCCTGTGGGGTAATGGTATGTTTTTACTTAGTAAAGATATTTCAAGAATATACTGTATTGCTCATAGATTTCATCAATGGAGGTGGTGCAACTAATGACATTGTCTGTCCTCCCTGCCTTTCTGGCTTGAATGACTGATACACATTGTTGAATACACAAATATGGTAAACTGAAAGAGAAATGGAAAAACACACCTTGCCACCTTCATTTTAGGTCAGTTATTTTATCTCTTGAGCAAGACTGAAAGACGTGACCTTTAAATGTAACACTAGAGCAGCACCCAGAGTTGAAACCAGATATTTACATAGAGTGTAAAACAAAGATGTTTTTTAATCAATGACATTAAATTAATGTTTTAGACCAGTTTTGATTACCAAAATTATTCCAGTTTCATAAATGGCATAAAAATATAGACTCTTAATCAGTTTTTAATTGAAATTCCATCTCTCAAAGCAGCTCTTTCTAAGTAGCATTGGACGTGACTTCAGCCATGACATAGCATTTTGCAGTGTGGAACTGTGCTAAATGCAGGGTGAATTTTAATTGGTTCCTAGGGATCACACCCCTTCTTCTGATCAACTACTCCCTCCCCCTGATGGGCATTGCTTCCACTTTTCTGACATCTGATTTATAGTTTTCAAAGTATTTCTATATACATACAGTAGGTTCGGTGAATGCATCTGTGTGCGTTCTGTAGGACAAGAGGCCATGCATCACAAAGCAAGATTGTGGTTGTCACAGTAATTCCTACTCCTGGACATTGTAATATTTATGAGCGTTCTCCGTAAACGTAAGCATTTTATTGTTCAGAGTGTGTGGGCATGGCAGTTAAGTTTGTGTGTAAGAGTTATGTATTGCAACACTTGCAAAAAGAAATGAAACGGAAAATTTCTGCCAAATGTAGAAAAGTTGATAGTGTGACTGCAACTTTTTGACTGTGCATGCTCGTGCTCAACTTCAGGCTGCTTGGAATAGCCAAGCCATGTGATTCTTCCATATTCTATTTTAGAATCCTACCCATCTAACGGCTTGTGCTCCTGACAGCAGTTGAAAGAAAAGTTTGCAAATATGCTTTCAAGTTCCACACCTGTCATCATTAATTTAAAATATTCCACATAGATCAACATTTAAAGTGAAGCTGTCACTGCTTTCCGGTAAGTTCAAAACTTTGCTTTCGATTTTTACCATAATCTATACCAAGTGATTATCTTTTACCATTTTTATTTTCCCCAGACACCAAAGGTTGTTTTGATGGATTATGATTCCCTCTGTATAATGCATCATATTTTTGCCTTGTCATTTGCACTGACAAAAACCTAAGCAATTGAGTAACTTGTGTACTCAAGTCCGCATGGGGTCACTTTGTTCATATAAGCTACTTTGACTTAACTGTGTTTGTGCATGTTAACGCTTTGCTTTCCGCAGAAACATTTAAATGCAAGCTGGTAAACATTTAAGGTTCACAATTATGCAGTGTAACTTGCTGGGTTAGAGTTTCTACACTACACAATCCTTAAAAAGTTCATTTTCCAAACAGAGTATTATGACCATGTTTTGCAAATCAACCAGTCAACTGTTGCTTATTTTGAGACTGTGTAGGGATTTATTTGCCTAATGGAAGATAACCTGCATTCTTTTTAAATTACTAAACATTTCTCATGAGCATCCAGCCTGTTTCCCTGCTGGTTTAAGCACAGTTTATTAACTGTAACACCATGTGAGTATCAATGATCTGGAAAACACATCTACAATCTGAAAGTACTACTGTTAATGACCTCTAAAATGACTTTGTAATCATTGGTTGGGTCTGATATGGGCAATAAGATTATGGGTAAGTGCAGGCTGAGGGGTGGGATGACCGTTTGACAAGGACAAAAGTTAGCATTTGGAACTATTTTTTTTCTGAGTTCTGTATAGAGAGCACTTCCTCACTATGTGTGACTAATGATGGTGGAGTTGGTATCTAATTTACAGCATAGACCTTTGAATTTATAGAAATTGTTTGTGGAAAATATTATCAATGGAAAGATGTTATTTTAAAGGTTTTGACAATTGCTTCAAACTTTAATCACAGCTTCATCATCAATCTATTGCCATAAACACGTTACAGTTTAAACTATGACGTTATTGTCTTCAGTGACTTACCAACTTTTGTCCTCTGTGAAGAAATATTTTGCCTTCTGAAGATCTAATTTCCATTTCTAACAAAAATAATTTTCGAACACAAAACCTCACCCCATTTTTCCATGTGTGTTTCGAATTGCACAGTTGGAAAATTGAGCTTGAATATTTCCAGGAAGGAATAAGGAAAGGGTACATTGTGTACATGGTAACCTTTCTGAGTTTATGTCAGGTCAGAGTGTCCTGACAAGGTGCCATTATGTTGATATGAGTCACAGCGTCACTCACTCTACTCCATTTTCACTGTGAGATGTACCAGTCTTTTCACCAGACTGTTGGACCTTAACCTGCATTGCTTGACATTGTCCACATTGAACCAATATTTTTATGTGTTCCTTTCTTTTACTTTAGTTTTTTTTTTTTTTTTATAAAGTTTCCCTCCTTTAATAAAAGCAAGTATAGAATCTTATTATTAATAGGGTTGTTGGTCCATAGGTAACCTTTATGGATGTAGAGGTATGACACTTGGTCATGTAATGCAGAGGTTTGTCTGTTGAACACTATGCTAAGGAGCATTCCCCTGTCCTTTGTGAGTTGTGTTTACATAACATATCAGCAATATATTCAATAGCAAGGTTTTCCCAAAGACATCACTCTGTTCCACTAACTGTTTCTTTGCTTTACAGAAGAGTGGATTTACGTAGTGGATTTACATTATGTAACCTCCCACAAAACCACATTGTCCTTCCAACAGAGTTTTGTTGACTTTTTTGTCAAATCTGTAATACTTCAGCAACTTCAGTCTACATTTACTGGCAGGATTTAGAGTGTACTTCCCATATATTCACTCAGATATACTCCAGTCAGAACATTATCTTTTATCCTCTTTTCCCACTTAGGGTGTGTGCAGCCTCCCCTTTCCCCCACTGTGACCTCTGAAGTACTCTCTCCTCCTGAGGCCAGTCTGCAAACCATGGTGCTGGAGAAACTTCTGCGTTTTGGAAAACAGTTGCTGAGGGTGAAGGTGGTGAACTCGAATTCCGAGGACTCCCGTCTGTCTCGATGTCTCAACACCTTCGACCTGGTAGCCCTGGGTGTGGGAAGCACGTTGGGTGCTGGTGTTTATGTGCTTGCTGGTGCTGTTGCACGAGACAATTCAGGTAAGTTAATCAGCCTTGTTGATGTAAAAGTTTTAGCTTTGGAGAACATAGTTCCAGATTTTTGATTGTATCATATCTTTCTAGGTCCTGCTATCGTCCTGTCTTTCTTGATAGCTGCCTCAGCCTCAGTGTTGGCAGGTCTTTGCTATGCTGAGTTTGGAGCCCGTGTCCCGAAGACAGGCTCTGCTTATCTTTACTCATATGTGACAGTCGGAGAACTCTGGGCTTTCATTACTGGATGGAACCTCATTCTCTCTTACATTATTGGTAAATCAGTATAATTTCTACAATGAGCATCTTTTTAGCGTTATGCATGTCATGATTATTCTTATTTTCTTATATGTATAAATAAGCCATATTTGTGTAATTTAGACTATGCAGTTTCCCTCCGGCAACAATTGTTGCTGAGTATAAAACCTACATTTTCACTAACATAACCAACATAAAATTTAATAATTCATAAATATCATGTGTTAGGAAGGTCCAAGGATTGAAATGCATGCACTTATTTTGCAGGTAAAAATTGGGGATTAAACGGGTTTGTTAAAGGAGAACAACTGATTTGAGAACGAAGACTGAAATGTTTGTGCTCCAGGTACCTCGAGTGTTGCCCGTGCATGGAGCGCCACCTTTGACGAGTTGGTAGGGAAACGCATTGAGGAGTTCTGCAGAGAACACATGTCTATGAATGCACCAGGTGTGCTGGCAGAATACCCTGACATGTTTGCAGTTCTCATCATATTTACTCTTACAGGTAGGAATATCTCTCTGTCTGCATCTTCTTTTGTCTCGGCACTTACTGACTACGTTATTATGTAGATATTGATTGTGTAAGGCTGGACAACCACGTTGCTGTATAATGTTTTCATTGGATTAACATGGACGTTTTGGTTTCATAATAACATAACATCACGCTGCTGCTGCAGATTTGTCAGCTGCTCATCTAAGATGCAAATCCTTCCACCATAGAGTCCAGTGTACTCAATGAATGTTTTTAGAAACCATTTTGAAGTGATGTGAGATTTGAGATAATTTTGAGATTTACCAAACCAGATAATGTTGTTCAATCAGCCCAATTATAGGGAGCCTGTGTATATCATAGTCTCAGCTTACTGTTTTCGCTGACAGAAGTGGCCACTGATTAGGTTTTCTGCTGCTATAGACCATTTGTTTAAAGATTAGCTGTGTTGTGCATTCAGTGATGATATCCAGCATTCTTTAGTTGCAACAAGTGCTTATTAGAGCAACTGTGACCTTTCTTTCATCTCTAAACAGTCTGCCTATTCAATCTGCCCTCAACGCACTTTAGTCCACATAACTGCATGCTCTGAATTATGTCTAGATTATTCTGTGTAAACCTGCAAGATGATAATTCCAGTAAACTGGTTGTTTTTTAAATGCTCAGCTCCTTTTGATAACAATATCCATGCCACTTTCAAAGCAACTTTATTCCCTTTTCTTTCCCTTTCTGATGTTCAGATTCAACTTTAGCAAGTCATCTTGCTAAAGTTGACTTGCTAAAGTCAACTTTAGCCACTTCTAGTTGGCTACATGTATTGAATTTTTGTCATTTTATTGGTTGACAAGCAAATTTCTATATAAATTGAAATGTATATTGACATTTATATATATAATATATATTTAAAAAAAATTCTCCATTTAAATTTCTTTTTGTTTTCATTTGCAAGGTCTCTTGGCATTTGGAGTGAAGGAGTCAGCGATGGTGAATAAGGTGTTTACCTGTGTCAATGTTTTAGTCTTATTATTCATGGTGATCTCTGGGCTGGTCAAAGGCACTTTGAAGAACTGGCAGGTTGTTCCAGAGGAGATCCTACATGTCAATCATACGAATAGCTCAAGCCAAAAGTAAGAACATGACTACAAACTACCTCTATGTGTCCAGCATGTTTTAGAGATTTTATCCTTAAAAATATGTGTATTTTTGTGCTTTTTCTATGCAGTTTGACTGCCATCCTGCCATCCAAAGAGAGAATAGGACAGGGCGGCTTTATGCCATTTGGCTTCACAGGAGTACTTTCAGGAGCCGCTACATGTTTCTATGCCTTTGTAGGCTTTGACTGCATCGCCACCACAGGTCAGTGATTGATGGAACACTTTGAAAGTACTTTCTCTGCTTTTTGTGATATTTCCTTTTTAAAATGTGTCTTAAAGTGTTTTTCATTGAATATTTTATTAACAAATTACACAGATCAGACAGAACATTATGATCACCTGTCTAATTGTGAGTTAATCCCACCTTTGCTGCTAAAAGATCCCTAGCCTATAAATGTGGAGGCCAGTAGATACCTGAAGCAGTGTTTGGGATCTGGCACCAAGATGTTGGCAGCAGAAAATCAGTGACATTGACTTCGCCTGTCAGTGGTCATGTTATGCCTTATCAGTTTACTTTAAAATTGTTTACTTTATATTATGCTATATTATCCTTTTAGAGATAGTGATTTAAGTAGAGTAATTAAAATGGTATTTCTTGGAGAAATTATGCATAAGAAATACCTTCATGCCACCCAACAAAGTCTTTCCTTCAACTCATAACTTCAAAGTCTTTGCATATTATCCTTAGAGTCTACTTTGACATGTTGGTGAGAACTTTCTTTCGAATTAGATTATCTTTGCTCTCAATTAACTCTCTGCAATAGATATGCTTCCATCTAAGCATTTCTCTCATCCTCATTTCAATCTCTGATTGGGTTTAATTTATAGGCTGGAGTTGGGATGTAGGACATGAAACAGAATCTGCAGTTGGAACACTATTAGTTGCTAGCATTACATAAGAGTAGCCAGGGAGAGAGAGAAGCTGCACTTTTAATGCATTTGGCCCACTTCTTGTACATGGCAGGATGCCAAAGGCTGTGACGCAAAAAGGGGAGCGATTCAGCTTAAGAAGATGTTGTCCAGACTTTTTCTAAACGCCTCAAATTTACATATGTGAATAGATCTTTGTGTTTCTGCATTATGTTTGTGGATTGCTGTAATGGATCCTAGGCTTCTATGTGGGGGTGAAAGGAAGGTTTACATTAGCTTACATGCTCTCTGACATAATAGTTCTTTTTTTCCCAAAATATTTTGGCTCATACGGAGAAAACCCTTAAATTATTGCTGAAGTTTAGAAGCATGTCTATTGCACATATTCTGAGAAAGCTTGTTGTTTTTGTAGTGTCATAAATGCGTTATGATGTACAATGTCTTGATCAGTAGTGATGCATTTTGTGGCACATACTTTACATCTCAGTCTCTCAATCTCTCATTTGTGATCCAATCTCACTCCAAAACATTAAACTGAGTCTTTGCGCAGATGTTTACCCAACTGCCTTTAACTGAGGTTTTAGTATTATAATCCCTTAGTGAATATAACCTGCTTATTTTTTTTTTTACAAACACTTGCTTCCAGTATGTCTGAAATACATCTGTTTTACAGTTTTCCACATGTACTGGACTCCTGCCAACACAAAAATATCTTGCCAACAGTGGCGCAACAGCTGTTGGAGGGGTTTCAGGCTCAACTACTCTGAGTTGCAAATTTGAGAATTTTATTTCATTTATTTTTAAACATGCTGTTTTATTGCATAAAAATATATTGGTCTTGTTCAGAATGTTTGAAGGTGACATAAATGTATCATTTTGCAAAATACAAATTCTGCCATTTCCAAGCCCTTTCTGTCTGTGCAAAACTCATTTCACTATGGTCAAGGTGAAGCTGCACAAACGCCTAAAACATTTTATCTGATGCTATTACCCACTTCTAATAGTGGGTAATAGAGGGTAAATATATATTAATGAAAAATTCAGAAAAGAGTATTCTAAGGGAACTTGAACACATTAAAACAGACTTAATGTTGTTGGTTTAAAAGTTACAATCTGTTTTTTTGTTTGCTTCTTGCATATCCTAAACATTTTTTTTCCCTCTAGGCCAGTAATAGTGGCCAACACAGAGTTTGAAGATAATCTGAACTGTGTTTATTATTTTTGCAAACTTAAGGTGAGGAGGTGAAGAACCCCCAAAGAGCCATTCCTATTGGGATTGTGTCCTCGCTGCTGATTTGTTTCGTTGCTTACTTTGGTGTTTCCGCTGCCCTCACTCTCATGATGCCATACTATCTTCTGGACAGCAACAGCCCTCTGCCTGTAGCTTTTAAATATGTAGGCTGGGGAGGAGCCAAATATGCTGTAGCTGTAGGCTCTCTTTGTGCTCTGTCCACCAGGTAAGAACTTCACACCATATCAACTTTTCCATATGTCTCTGCCATGTTTTCACTTGAGCCTTTTTCAAATATGCACTTTAGATCATTTTCTCCAGCTATGTCCTAAAGTAGATATCTACAATCTAAGCTGGAGAGTTAACATGTCAATGTAAGATTGGATCTTTTAATGTTTCATTAATATGAAAACAACTCCTTCAACTGCTACTTAACAAGGACTTATTAAGTAGCAGTTTTTCTTATGTTAAGTTTCAATTGTTAATTATTTTTACATGATTTGTGCGAATGACATATATAATTTATATTCTTACAATGAAGTGTGTAGCATAATTTCACTTAAGGTATTTTTTTATTAAATGACTGTGTATTTAACATTTTCTTGCATGTGTCTGCATTGATACTCAGAACACAAGATATTACAGTGCTGTTAAATATTTTTGAGCAACCTCAGTTTTTTCCCTCTCTTTTGAAGAGTCAGACATTTTTATAATGTTTTAGAGTGGTCTCAAGCAAGTTGTTGTAAATTTTGTCATTTTATTATTATTTATTTATTTATTGGACAAAAGCTGTTTTACTCCACCTTTTTGTCTATTGCTTGCAACTCTGATCTATAAACAGTAATGCATAAAAACATAACTAACACATAAGACAAATGGTAAGACTGACTAAAATGGCTGTAGCTGATTTCTTAGTAAAGATAACTTTCTTTTCATACCATACTCAGTTACTGCAGAATCTATAAATATCAAATATATTGGGGATCAAAGGCAAATAACATGAAAGTCTGGCACTTTGGAAGCACAACATTAAAAAGTTAGAGGTCTCAGAACTTTTTTGACAGTACTGTATGTATGTTGTTCCATATTCTGCTACATTCACACTGTTCTGTGTTTCTTCGATGTTTGAGTTGTTGTCTCTGTTTATGTATGTCTTATATCATTCTCTTGGATGTAAGTGAAGTGTGGATACTATATATCCTGGTCTCCCCCCCATGGCAGCCTGCTGGGTGCAATGTTTCCTATGCCTCGTGTTTTGTGGTCGATGGCTGATGATGGGCTGCTTTTCAAGTTCATGGCTGAGATCAGTCCCCGCACCAAAACCCCACTAACTGCAACCTTTGCCTCTGGCACAGGGGCAGGTGAGACACTAATATGCATGTATTTAATATTGCATCCTGTAGCCTCTTTCCATGCTTAAGGACTGAGTTGTGCTGGGTTTAATGTTCCAGACGGTCAGCTGGAGATGTTAACACCGGGCAGAAATCAGCTCCCTGATCATTGAAGGATTTTGTTAACTGTTTTATAGCCAGGGTTCTGTTTCCTTCTCTTGAAAGGTCTTGCTTAGTGGTGGAGCTTGATAGAAACAAAATTGACAAATGCACAGGGAGACATTGGAAGATGGGCTGGGTTTGGGTAGATAAACCCATACAGTACCTTGATACTACACTGAGAAACACAAACCTTGGAATTTTAAGAAATCATGTTTTTGCAAACTGTGAGCATTTCTGTGGAGCTTTGTTAAAAAAGTATGGCCTCCTTATGGGAAAGCTTTTCTTGCCTTGGGTGCTATTCAAGCAAGAACTGCCACTGGTGTAGCTTATTATAGTATAACTGTGTTATTCCTCCTATCAGTCCTAATATCAGCCTATCACAGATTATATTCCACTATCTTCCAGTTTTGAAACTTTGTTATATTTTGAACCTACATCTTGTAAAAACAAATCCACCAAGCACAGCTGCATGTGTCAAATACACAAAAACAATTTGCAATGAAGAATAATAGCATGTGGAGCCTTGCATGATTACATGGCATCATTCAAAGAACTTTTGACAAACAGCATCATGTCTGCTTGCACTATACTGACTCCAGCCTGCTACCCTGTTGCGCATTTTTCTGCCTCACATTTCCAATCCATACATTGCTGACTTTTTTTTTCAAGCTGGCATTTTCTTTTCTTTCCTTATATTTCCCTCCACTTACCAACAACTATCTCCCAAATCTTATGTTTTCCTCCTCACTCTACCCCAGTCTTTTGGGTTCCATGTTCCCCCTACCCCGTATCATCTTTGCCATGGCACGAGATGGCCTTCTCTTCTCCTTTTTGGCCCATGTCAGCGAAAGGAAGGCCCCCGTAAACTCCACCATTGCAGCTGGGGTCATGTCTGGTAAGAGGAGTAGGAAATGCAAACCAGGAAGAAAAGAGAGAGTCAGAGTCATGAAAACGGCAATGGAACTATAGGGGAAATATGAACAAAAGATCTAAAAGAGAGCAAAGTTTAGATGACTAAGTTTACTGAGAGCAGTTAGCAAAAGCATCTCTGGATTCAAATGGCACCAATGAAAGATCAGATTAAGGGTTTTTTATGATTTAAGAAATAAAATAAGGAAGAATTTAAAAGTTAAAAAAATGTGACATTCACAGTGCAACATTTCAGTAAATTACCATCATGATGCTCTTCATCTAGAGTTATTACTATTTTTTAGCCATATTGTCAGTGGATAAAAAAATCTATGGTAACACTTTATTTGACTGTCATGACACCATCATAAACAAGACATGACAGGTGTCATGTTTATGACACCTGTCATGTCATGTTTATGATGGTGTCTTATTATGTTTAAGGCTCTTACATGTCCTCCTGATAATTTATTCTTAATGAAATAAAGACATGATACACTGTATCAGTGTACCAGTCTAATTTTGGAGCTTTTAAGAACCTGCTTCTCCGGGCAAATTTTTTTGGGCTATGTTTTACATAACAGTTCATCATAAATGACATTGGTAAACAGACTTTTTTAAAACATGACTTAGTGTTGCCACAATAAGATTAGTTCTCGGGATTTGTCAGGGCAGGAACAGATTTGTTTGGTTTAAATTTCTTTGGAAATAAATTTAACCAAAGACCTTAACATAATAGATCTTAACATGATCATGAAAGTTCATTTAACCATTATTCTGTGCATTATGTATAACAGTTGAAACACTTCCATAGTAGATTGTATATCAATAATTTCTTAGACATGTATGCACAGAAATTCTTCAGTCAGAATTAGATTATGAAAGAAATAACATAATGGATGTTTATTAGATTTGATGTCCATGAATGTTAAAATATTTGAGTACTTTTTCAATTTTGCTCTTTAAAAATTATATATTTTCAAGCTTGCACCATTCTTACAGGAGCCCTTTGTTGCTTTTTTTTTTTTTTTTTTTTTACACATTTTTAGCAATCATGGCGTTTCTGTTTGACCTGAAGGACCTGGTGGACCTCATGTCAATAGGAACGCTGTTGGCCTATACGTTAGTGGCCGCCTGTGTGCTGGTGCTAAGGTCAGTTTGGACTGTTTTATTCAAAAATTCTAGGTGGAAAAAAAAGAAAAATTTACTTAGTTGACTCTTAATGGATCATAAAAGTCTCACTGGAACAAGACAGAGCACATATAAAATTGGAGTTTTGATCTCTATCTTCTATCTAGTCACACAACTCTTTTTTTTTTGTGTGTGTTACAAGAAAATAAATACTGATGGAGTTGCAAGATTGCTCATTCTTAAAATTAAAAACACATATTAGTTGGGGGTAATTTATGACATTAGTTACCAAATTAGTGGGATTTGGAGTGAATGTGTATCAACATTTACTTCATTAACATTTGCACATTATGGAACCAAATCTGTGTACTCATTTTTTTTTATTCTAAATTTAAATTTCCTGGCTTTTATTTTTGTAACTTTCAGACTATAAATGTTTTATCCAAATATGCAGTCTTTTTTATAATTTTTTTCAATTTTGATTGGATTTTTATCCAGTCAAAGTGTTGTGTTTTTCTCTGTGAATATGTTCTGACAATAAACGTTTGACTCACTTTTCATATGTTTCATACTCTGTAGTTGAGCTGTCACAAACTGAAGTAACTTGTTGGAAAGTTGGCTACAGCTCCCATTTTAATTGACATTGCTTTTACAAAGGGTCACTGCTGCTTTACATTTGCTTACATTTGCTTTACATTGTTATGATTGGAACAACAGCAGTGAATATGTAGTGTTTATATTTTCTATTGATCTAATTGAGAAATGTCCTAATGCATGTTTTTTTTTTCCAGATACCAGCCAGAGATCCACGGCCCAGTGTACCAGATAGCCAATACCCATGATGAGGCAGACTCCAGTGATGGGATCAGTGTGCCCAGTATGGGCATTCTTCCTGATGTGGAGGAGAGATTCAATTTCCAGACTCTTCTGTTTCCAAACAACCCTGAGCCGTCCGCACTGTCAGGCTCCACTGTTAACATCTGTACCTCTGTCATAGGTATGTTTTCATGCACGATAAAGCAGAAAAATAATTAGTCTTAAGAGCCCATTTGTCTTTTCATGACAAGAACAAAGGATAAATTTTGTTATTACTCAGTCAATTAATTATTTTCGGAGATTATTAATTATTTATGAAGTAGCCTCTATAGAATAGCAGCAAGATCTGTCATTTACTAGTCACATTTGGCGGAAGACAAAGTAAACAAACAGAGAACATTGTATTTCTTGGATTTTATACCTTCTCAAGAGCCAGTTTTGTATTTGAATTCATGGAATAAACAAACAGAAGTCTTTATTTAACATAAAGTCAGCTGATTTAATGTACATTAAATAGAACTACTAAGTCTAAAATAAAATGTCTGTCTGAATTTACAAAATCTCTCATATGTGCTTCTGCAGGAATGTTGATCCTGGCCTTCAGTATATTGGCCGTGCAGGGAGGCCTCGCCTCATGGAACATGGTAGCCCTGAGTGTGATCTTCATGGTGTGTCTCGGTCTGGTTTTTATAATCTGGAGGCAGCCTGAGAGTAAAACAAAACTCTCCTTCAAGGTTAGGCTTGAAGACCTTTTCAGTACTATGGCATGCTAATTCAATTCAACATCCATCTCCATCCTGCTAATTTTTTGGCAAAACCTTAATTTATTTTAAGGTTTTGCACAAAAAGTGTGCAAAACCTTAAAATAAATTCCTTGTTTATTTTAGCTGCAAATAACATAGTAAAAAAAAATCTTACATTTAATTTGAGTACATTTATTCAGTGACGTAAAGCCTAATCCTTACTTCTGAAATAGCTTTATACTAAAGCAGATGTACCTCATTTGTTATCAACCTTAGAAATTTCTGTAACATTTGATATGTATTCTTTTTTCATTTCATCAGTGTCTGCAAAACTTAATTAGCAGTTCATATTTACACATGACATGTGTAATTATGAACACATGTCATATGTGTTCATATGACATGTGAACGCATATGGATACAGCGGTCCATTTTTCATAAATACAATGAAAAATGGGTATAACAGGAAAACAAAGGACATCACGTAGAGACCTTGTTTCCATAGCCACTCTTCAAAAAACACAAAAACTTGTCTTTCAAGCATGTGGGTCTTTGTAAGTCAAAAAATGGATGCAAGAAAACACATGGTATTCTAAACATCCTCATATCTACTTTCAGAGCAATAATTAAAATACCCAAACAGCCAATAATAACACTGCTTAAAGTAATATTGCACCAAGCTTTCAAAATGTATTTGTTTCAAATGTTTTCAGATAAATACACATTTTCTAGGGTGTTCATGTGTGGTAATACAGTCCTGTTTCCCAGGTTCCCCTGGTGCCTTTCATTCCAGTCATAAGCATGTTTGTCAATGTCTACCTGATGATGCAACTGGACAGAGGGACCTGGGTCAGATTTTCCATCTGGATGGCTATAGGTACTCATACATCTTTCGTTATTATACATTATTTTTATGTGGAACATTAGAAAATTATTTTCTTTGCAAAGCTGATTGGAACTGTGTTTCACAATGTATGTGATATCACAGTTACAGGTTAATGACTGTTAAAAGTCATTTCTTCAACATTGCCTTAATAAAAATATCTACGAAGAGGAATTGCAAAACTCAAACTAGAAAGACTTGATCACATGTCATTTACATCAAAACATATCTACAGCCTAGTTACGACTTTTCCAGATTGTATGTGTGATACAAGCAATATTTTGTCTTCTTCATTCTTTGCAGGTTTAGTCATCTACTTCTGTTATGGCATTCGTCACAGCTCTGAGGCGACCTCCGCTCGCCTGTCTCTGGTAACAGAGATGAATGGTTTTAATCTTGATCATGAATTGGAAGCCATGTCAATAGAGAAAGAAGCTTTTCTCAATAATGGCCTTGATGTCAGGGAAGAAAACGACAGGGGGTTATAGAAGGGACTATAACACACAGCTCCATGTCCACGTGCCCTGACACCCGGCTGTCATTGTAGAAGAGTTTTTGACAGTCCACTTCTTCACCTCTCCTTTTGTGGGAAAGCTATGCTACAAAAATGTAAACTGTGGCACCCCCATCTAGGTCCTGATCACATTACAACCAAGTGGTGATGAATCCCTTGCAGAAAATCAAACTGAAACACTCAGTGGACTCGGTAATTTTCATGGCCTTGTGATTCAGCTGTTCATTACTGCCTGACTGTCTGTGGAAAAAGGGCTTTCATTAGAGACATTAATGTTTAATGGAAGTTGAGAGGTAGAGTACGGCCATGTTAAGTTCCTCTACATGTTGAGCTGGAGTGTTTATAGGTTAAATTACTGGCAGTACTAGGAGTGGTTGATGTTGTGCTGCCAGAACATTTTCTAAAAATAAATGGATTTTTTTATATATTAAAACATAATGTCTACATAAATCTGAAGAACATACAACCATCTCAGTACTTTATAAAATGTGTTGCCACAGTGTGTCTTGTTTGAAACTGGTCAGTGGATCTTTAGTGATGTAACCTTCAGGGGAAACAATGATTTAAAGTAGCCAGCAGCATTATTTACTTATCTAAAAAATGTTCATAGGAACATAGTAAAAAAATAGATTTTGAGATGTTATATCAGTAGAAAGGGAAATTTGTATAACAGTTATTTCAAGTTGACCAGCCATTGTCTTCTCTTTTCTCCTGAAATTGATTGAAAAGAGTCCAAAATATCCTGTCTACATTTTACCTGTAAAAAATAACCAACAGTTGGGTGTATATTTTGATAAGTCATAATAACTTTTTCCTCTACACTTATATTACTAGTTGTCCTCATGACAACATCTTCTCATCTTTAAATTTGTCACCACATTTTTCATGTTGTCTGGGTAAATTATAAAATTATGTCTTTGAATTTTGAACAAAAATTTGCTTAGGAGATGGGTCAATCATTCACTATAAGAGTGTTTATGTACAAAACTTGGGTTTTAATGTGAAGACTATGCTAACCACAAATTGAGTCCTTCAGTCTCTACAATCTTGTACCTCGGTGAAAGATTAAGCATATTTCTTAACATTCTTCCATTATGTTATCCCAAACCTTTAAAAACTTTTAATTTTGTTACACTGATCCCTCAGTCTGTTAGTAGTGTCCGTTTTGAATTTGTCCTATTCATTTTAATTATATTCAACTCATTAAGAGATTGGTCCTCTGATTTCTTCTCATCTCACTGCTTGTTGAATGTTACAGAATGTGTTTGGGAGAAAGGGGGAAAAAATCCCTTTCAAGTATTGACATATTTTTTGCAATAAATCTTTCTTGACCATAATTTCAAAGAATCTTCTCTCTATACCTTTTCTTAAGTTTCACCAAACTCTGAGCAAAGGTACAACTATTGCAGGTTTTAGATTAACTTCATAGACTTCCACATTCCCTGCCGTTATGGCCAATTCTTACAATTAAACTCTAAAACAAAATTGCATTTACCGTACTTCACATTGGAAACAATTGCTGAATCAATTGAAGTGTAACAATTGAAACTGGTGCAACATATTCCAAAACAATGTAGCAGCAGCATGTCTATTGTTTATAAAATTAAAAACTGATTAACAATACGCTTTGCATGGGTGATGTTATGGTTTTAATTTATGCATTGGATCACACAATGTTATAGAGTTGCATTTAAGACTATAAAATGTTTCTATGTTTTGTTTGAGTTGTCTCTTCTGTGCGTCTTGTTCGAAATTTATTTACAAGTACACTATATAGAAAATATTAAATGAAACAGCGATGACTATCACAAAAAACTGAGAAAATTCAATCATTCAAAAATACTCAATATCCGTCCCTCCACTAAACTCCATCACAAAGGTTCAGGGCCATTTTCCTTGATAAATTTTCATCACCACGGGATGAAACTGGAAAAGTTTCTCGCAGTTCACCAATACTTGGATATTTGTATGGAGGTTAGTTCCTTTAAACCTCTGAGAAGTGTTCTGGTCTAAAAACTTGCAGGAACTCTTTTGAATTTGAATTGCTACTGTTTTCAATAACAAAATGCTATGTTATTGACTTTATGTGGGCATAAATCAAAATTCAAACTTCATATTCACTTGATGCAATATGATTGTAAGGTGAAGTCAGAGAAGGTACTGGTATAATTTTTACACCGTTGGCGGCTGTAGCTTGGCATTTACAGCCTTTGTTAATTAACTTTTCTCTCAAACATTTTCCAGTATGGGTTTTACTTGTATGCCTTTGCTATATGTCTTTGCTATTCGCACATATGCATATTACTGTTACAACCCACTTTCAAAACCTTTGGTATTTGCTGTTTTTCTGTTCAAGTGCAATAAAATAAATAAAGACAGAGAAATTTGTTATTGTGATGTAATTGGCACACTTGTACAATTATTTCCCAAGGTTTTCATTAAAATAAATGTCACGTACTTTGTCAATTAATATAGTTTTGGATAATTCTTTAAAACGTTGGTGTGCAGCTTCAGTCGTCAAGGGCTGGTGCCCTGCCAGTTTTACAGGAGTTTTTGCTCCAATACAACTGATTCGAACTACCTTCTCAACATGTCAAAGTTCTGCAGAGACCTAATGAACTGGTTCGGGTGTGAAGAACCAGTGAAAAAAAACACTAAAACATGCAGGATACCAGCCCTTATATACAGACTTTTGACACTGCTGCTTGAAAACAAGATGGCAGTCAATAATTAGATGTGTATAATCAAAACTGTGTACATAAGATGTGTATATTTCTAGTATTAAGTTATTTATTAATAAAAATGTTCTTTTTTTTTCAGAAAAAGAGCATTCTACAGCTTCTATGTTCTCTTAAACTGATTTTATTCCTGTAATAAGCAGATCTCTGCAAATAAAACCTTGTATCCTTGGTATAAATTAAAAAAGTTGCTGTCATTTGTCTTCTTTCTTTCATCAGCATAATTACTCAGAGTCACAAATGCCCCGAACAACAGCTGCTCCTGGTAGGCGCAAGTTTTCACTGGGAGTGAGACACCTCACTGTCGCTTTGAAGGTCATTTGAACACAGCAATATTTCAAAATGTATTATCCATGCAAGAAAGGGAGTATGTGATGTGACAGTGAGCACTTGCTTATTTCATTCTTGTTTTACAGAAGGGTTGTTTTCTTCGGTGTGGCTGTAGTTCAGTTTACTACACTGATGCACAGAATCACAGCTTTCTTATCATTTCATCTTACTGTCATTTTAAAGCAGTTTTCTGTAAAGATGGGACTAACAGTAAAAAGCAGGTTAATTTCTGGCTCACACATACATGGATACTTTCCTGCTTCAAATATGTTATCTCTACAGCTCCAACTATCAAAGCAAATGAAGGAATCTTGTGCATGGTTCACTTTCTCACTTGATTTTTTATTTATTTATTTATTTTTTGTCAAATACTAGTATATTTTGTGCATAATTTACATGTAGGTCAGAACATTCAATTTTGGTCTTCCTGACTAGATGACCTGGTGCTTCGTGTTCACTGATTCCTCAACACCACTTGTGAGAAACTTTGATTTGGACATCTACTAAATTTCTTACAATATTCTTTTTTTAAATTAGTTTTGCCTTTTTTTTTTCTTTTTTTTTTAATAAAACCAGATTTGTTGAGTGCAGGACTAATAGCTGATCTTAAGACAGATTCTCCCACCTGAGCTATGAATTTAACATCTGCTTAATTTAGAATCTGTAGCACAGCAAAAATGCAAATATTACATTTTTAATACAACTTAAATTTGCAATACATACAAACCCATGAATTTAAATGGGTTTGTATGCATTGCAAGGCACAGTATTTCATCTCATTCAGAGCACCGAGGGACATTCCAGTAAAGATCCAGCAGAGGGCGAAAGTGAATAAAGAAAATGAAACGAGAGCGTGTGTGTATAAACGCACCTGCTGGGGGCTGCAGCATCAGCACCACTCCTCCTCCAGATCCCTCCCTCCTTCTCCTCCTCCTTTTCCTCCTGTCTGCAGCATACCTCTCTCCTCCTGCACCGTTAATACCATCCTAAACCTGAGCGAGAGCAGAGGAAGCAGCAGAGCCACGCGGCTTTGTTTCCAATAGCAGCTCCTGTGTTTTTCCGCCAGCCTCCTCCGTGAATCAGCGCCAGAAAACCCTGCAAGTAAGTGGCGACACTGAAAACATCCGACGCATGTTTTTTTTTTTTTTTTTTTCAGAGGCCAGTTGCGGTTTTAAGATGTGTCGCACATGTATTTGCTTTTTTTTTTTTCTACCGAACCGATTCGTTCGCAGCTAAATATTAATATCATTGTTTTGTTTATTAAAAAAAGGAAGGAGAAAAAAACATTTAGCACGTTTGTATAAAAGAAACTGCTCTTTTATGAGTGTTAGATAATACAGGCAGGATTGGAGAAAAAAGTGAGGTCATGCAGGTTGATGAGATGGATGGAGCAGGTGAGATGTCTGTGAGTGTGTGTTGCTTATGATCTTGTATAAATTGCAGGCTTGACTTGTAGATTAGAGCTATCACCCACTGTACAGTGAGGTAATAGCCACTTGCGTTAAATTTGTATGGATTTCAGCAGGAGTGATACATGCTGATAAGTTGTTCATAAAAAAACAGATTCTATTAATTTTTACCTTATTTTTATGTGTGGGATCAGAAAAACATCCTGATATTTATATAGTTTTGGGTTATGACTCAATGACAGGATTATTTAATTACCTTCTTAATTTACAGTTGTGATTGCTCCAACCTTATTTGTCTGGATAGAGTGCAACGACTTCCATGTTGAAATTTTTCATTTTAAATGCTTCGGCCCTGGGTATAAGTGAATTTTGCGACCGTTGCTTGTCGGGGGGCTCAAAGAAATTGGGTTCAACTGTACATGTGACAAAATACATTAATCTGCAGATGATCTGATTCAGGACTTTTGGTGTTCTGATTCTCAAAATCTGCAAATACTGATTCTGAAAAATTATATAGAAAAACACTGACACTCTCAAGAATATATCAGTTATACTGCTGGACTTTGTGCTCATACCTTTATTTGCAATAATATCTATAAGTCTAATGATTGTATCATGAGTCTCAGAACAATTTAATGTGTTAATGGAAAAAAAAAGTGATGTTCTGTGTGAACTGCAAACAATCTAAAAGTGTGCAGCATGCGCAGTAGAGGAAGAAGTAACGTCACATGTAGACTCTGCTGAATGTTTGCGGAAGTAAACATGTCTGCTAATAGTGGACAATATCTTTAAATTTTAAAGTTGTTGTCCAACTGAAGCCAGCACATTAACAACTTAATCCATATTTTTCTTCCTGCTTTCATCCACATAAACGCAGATCATATTTTGAAAAGATCAGATACATATCAGATTTAGAACCATTTGTCGAATTTGTAAAAATTGGTTTTGTGCTGTTCAGACTCTCATTAAAAGATCAAATACAGGTCGCACAAGGGCAAAAAAATTTATTTGGGTCACTTCAGGCTGCAGTGTGAACATAGCCTGACAGGCAGCTCAAATTTTCCAAGTCCTTTATGTTGTAAAGTAAAAGATGTGTTTTCTCCCAGTTTATATTGATCTAAATGTTTGCACAAACCCATATATATTCATATTATATTTTTGTCAATTCAACATTACAATACCTCTAAAAAAGATAATGCTCAGCATCAGAGTGCTCACTCTGTAGCAGCAGCTGAGATTGTTTTTCTGTAACAAGTTCCACCCCTATATTTAAAATGAATCATAAACAAAGTAATCTCCCATATCTCCCATATTTATCTGACAATTAACATCTGTTTAGTGTAGCAATACACTAAACAGATTGAGCCCCATGTCTATACTAAATCTATTTGGAAATTAAACCTTCACTATTTGGAAATTACTGAAATTTAAAGCACTTTGGGCCAGGAAAACATATTATGCATATTATGCTGGAGAATGTACAAAACGAAGAAAACAAAGAAAGCAAGGGCAATACAAATGGGAGATCGGTTGAGCCGTTCTGGGTTTAAATGAAGGTGAACAAAATTCTGCCCAGGGCCTCATACAACCTTGATCCAGGGAGGGCATTAATTAAGACCTCAGCTTCCTGTCTGATACCTTTCTCTTTGGGCCAGGAAAAATCCAAGCTATGGTTGTTGGATTTTTCTGACACTTTTGCAAAATTGTATCCAGTCTCTCCATCGTGTTGCTTGGAGGCCCTGAGAACCTGAGGTGTGACGTGAAGCATCAAACAAAGGTTAAGTGAATATGTTTCACGCCTTAATGATGCTTGTTAATAGTTGATTTGTTTCTGACAATAATGTTGTCCTTGAGATTGTGGAGAGCAATTTGAGACCAACTTCACCCCAGTTTTTGTATTGGCATCTTTAGGATTTCGCATTGATTAAAGCCTGGTGGTAATGGTTAAACCAAGAACCTTTTACTAAAATGTGTCTGATAAGTGCACTTCATAGTGTTTATTGATTCCACTATCACAAGCTTTCCACATTTATGGATCATCCAGTTCATTTTGTTAAACCTCAGCAAACCCTTCCTATCATGTTAATGCATAGACTGACATGACGCTGCCCGTGTGTGACCTTTCAACTGTCTGCTGTCATGCCTTTCTGGATGTTGACGTTTGCATGATTGATACAATATGTCTGACCTCAGCTATATCTCAGCTGCGATCAATTCAGTAAGAACACAACGTGCACTGCTGCGAACGTGTGTGTCTGTGAGTGTGTATTTTACAGAAGCCATCTGTTTCAGATATCATATACATGTATGTGTGTGTTTCTGCGGATAAGAACGTTTGTCGAAAAGCCCAGGAGTGTTGCACACTAGTACAACCTTCAAGGATATTCTAAAGGGCAAACAAGGAGAAGGAGGATGGGAAACAGTTCAGTTGTGAAAACTGAGAAGAAACACAGAAAGTGTGTCAGTGTGACTCTTAGTGCATGCTATAAAGTTTACTTGAATTGAATATTCACCAATGAATCTATTTTTTATTACCAATACTGATTTTGACTTAATCTGTTTTTTGTTGTTGCTTTGTCGCCAAAGGATTACAGCACAAAAAGAGAACAAACAAACAAAAAGGGAGAAAAAGATTAATAATATGCAGTTAAAGTAAAACTAACTGCATAACATCAGCAGTCCTTATCTTAAAAGAGAATCTTCTAGCTGTCGAAGATTTGTTGCATACATAAAGTGTTTTTTTTTTCATCAATAACAATAATACCAAGTAATCCCACTGGCTTTGAACTTGTTGAATATTTCCTGTCTCTGAACACACCAAACATGGTTTAAAATACATGTGAACAAAAAAAACCCAACAACTCTGAGCTGTGAAAGATTGACTGGTGCACCTCTAGTTACAGTAGTTACATTTTGAGAATCTTAACAATTTAGGAAAACATAGAGCGACTCGTTAGATTGACAACTGAATTGTTGCAGCCACCTCCTAGCCCACTTTTGTCAGTATGTATATAAATCTCAGCGTGTTATGTTGGCAGTGAGCAAGCGCATACACTCAAATCCGCGTTTTCAAATTCACGCTGCTTTTGTCTGGAAGGTGGCAATGAGTCCGCCATGGCTCCTCCCCTGCAGTCATGGGCAAGACATGAGGGGTGAGCGGGGGAGAGACACGCCTCCTCGCATACGCACATACACGTCCCTATGCTGTGGAGAGTCAGCATGAAAGCCATTGTTTCACTTGTGTGCAACCTTTTACAGAATGTCAGCAGTCAGTTCAAGGGCACAGTCAGCTCATTTGGGTAACAAGAGCAAGTAAGCTGGAGCCTTTACTTGAGCAATTCTTTTTATGTGCAGAGCTCCTTCATAGCCCGTTTCACAAATCAGCAAGATGACAGAAATCCACATGATCAATATTTAAAGAGCCCTCTTCATATTCTGCATCTATCCACTTCTGTTTTTCAGCCTTGTCTGTGTTGCTAAAAATAAAACTGTTCACCAGAACAGTTGTGCATGTGAGATGTCCCCCCCAACCCCAAAGGAGTTCATGGCTCTGTTAAGCACTTTTCCCCCAGTATGAAAATGGTTGCTTCTTTTCTTAATATATTCTTTTCCTCTGTCCTTCCTGAACCCTCGTTTTGCCATTTTTTAACTCACTTCTCACCATCTTCCCTCCCCCACACATCAAGGTTTTGCACATTACAACACATATCACATTTACACATAGCAGTGCTATCTAGAATCCTCTCTCACCCCCACTAGTTTCCATCAATCGTACTTCCTCTGTGCTTCATCATTCAGTCTGTATTTTCTTAAAATAAACAAAGGTGACTCAGCCTCTTGCCCTTCCATCTTAATGTCTGGCTCTGAATGCCTGAAGCCTCCTCAGAGTCCAACAAAGAATGCTTCTCTTTATTTGTACTCTTCACAGCTTGAATGTAAGGCACATTTTTTTCCTCTCTTTGTCCCATACAGTTTCAGGCATGCAAGAGTTAACATTTCTCACTCTGCGACAGGCATTAGGATAGAGGGTGGAGGGGCTTTGTTAATAATAATGCAGAGCCACCAGCTACCGGTGTGGACAGGCAGCCTCATTTCACGCCTCCTTCAAGCTGCCACCAGTGCGATGGATGTTAGTCTGTGTTTTGACTGCTCTCTCCTTTTTCACCGTTTTATGACAAATGGGGCGAATCTGATATCGGTCGCTTGACCAATATCAGTTTGTCCCATCTTAATAACTTAAACCCCAATTTAATTTTCTCTACTCTTTTGGCTCTGTCTGTATTTCATCACCTTGCAAGGTGTGCAGCGCAGCAAAATAAGACGGTGAAGAAAAATAAAACCTGCCTTATGAAGTGAAAATTGATTCTTGGTGATTGCCAAAGGCAAGAATGAAAAAAATATGAAGTACACAGCACAAACATTGCCTGTTTGCCATAAACCTGTACTTGCGAGTGACAGCTTTTTTTTTTTTTTCGTCAAATCTGGCTACTGGGATGCTGTGTGTAGGAGTATTCTCATGCCTTGAACTTTTACACATTTTTACACATTCAGCCATGATCGTAAAGGATTTTATTAACAAAAAGACTCTTTTACTTTAAAAGTAGCATAAGTATAGTTGTTTTTTGAACAAATTCAGTGATGTATGCGTAAAAAATACAAATATTGCACAATGCACACTAATCCTATCATGAGAAATGATGATGGCAGCATCATACTGTTGGGATGCTTTTCTTTTGACGGAACAGTGATGCTGATCATTGATGGGAAGATTGATGGAGCTAAACCCAGGACTATAGATGCTGCAAAAGACAAAAGAAGTCAGAACTAGAACTTCTCTTTTCTTAAGTTTTAAAACAATGATAATCTCAACAATGAAAGAATGAAGAGGTTAAAAAAAACTGCTTGAATTTCATGACAAAAAAGATGAATTGAAGATGTATTATTCGCAATAAAAAAAATAGATTCAACAATATTTATTTACCCCAAAGGGCAATTAAAAATCTTTCTTCCACTTACACAATTATGTTCTACTTTGGGTTACTTACAAGTTCAGAAAAATACACTGAATTCATCATAAAATGGGAGAAAGTTGCATTGTAGCTACAGATTGAGCTATGTGTGGTTGTATAATGGAGTTACTAAAATGTCTTTTTTCTTCTTCTGCATAGAAACAAATTCAGAAAATGATGCATGTTGATTTTCTTGTTGCTTTTTCAGAATACTTCAGAGCTTGTTGCAGATTTTACTGCAGTAATCTCTTGGTTGTGAGAGCAGCAAAGAGACAAAGCATGAAAATGTTTCCAGGTGAGATTGCATTTTGCCATTTCTGACTCATCTGATGAATCCCATTAGTGGCATTTTATGAGTTTCTGTCAGTTTCAGAGCAGGTAGCAAACACAGCATGCCTGCTCACGGTAAGGAGATAAATCAGCTTTTATTGGAAATGATCTGATTTCCATATCCCCCTTATTCACTTAACTATGACCACCCACTCTGACCCAAGATTCTCAATAAATCCTGTTACTGTCCCCCCTACGATGTGGGAGTGCAGAGAGACAGATAGCAAAGCTGCAGTCTGCTGATGTGTCACCTTAGGACGATGGAAATGGGATTGATTGCCTGACCTTGCCCTTATAAACACTTCATTAATAAGATGAAAGATTTGATTGCTGGACCAGCACGGCAGAAATTTAAAACAGTCTCATAAGAAAGGCATAAAACACTGTAGGGACAAAGCTTGTCTGAATATGGTATGAACCACAGACTACAGAAGCAAAGTGGAATATTTGTTGTTTATGATGCAGAAAAGGAAAACCAGTTCAAATCAATAAAGACAAAAGCTGCAAGACTATTTATATGTCGTTTCCTGCACTGCTTTGCTTCTTTTTTGTATGTGATGGTAAATCCCATGAGTTATCCCTTGACTTAATGCTCAGCAACACTGCAGTGAATCGTCTTGTGAGATTCTGCAGACGGGGTGTCTATTGTGCACTGTGATAATGAAGCATTTAGCTCATTCCACTGCTATTTCTGCCTGTATTGTGCTGCAGACAGATATAGGAGGAGCAGGCAAGGATGATCTGAGGATTGTCTGAGCTTTTACCTGTTGGATGACTTTCATGGAATGTTCTGTTTTTGTTTGTTATGTCTGTTTTAATGTGCTGAGCAGCAAAGTATTAGATTTATTACCTCTAATAAAGGTAATAAATATAGCATTAAGTGCATTGGAGCAAGTTTCACCTTTCTGGGCAACCGGTTTTAATGCAAACCAGGTGCTAAATCAGATTATGTCATGTATAAATAGTCAGGAGTCACGATTTATGGTGATACACACAAACAGACGTCATTGTTCTGTGCCGTCTCGTTTGTTTCTATTTTAAGTGCTGGAATTCACATCTCAGCACAAGTGTGGATGAAAGAGATGGGAAGGGGAATACATGTGTGAGAGTGTTGCTGGTGTCCCCCTTGGGGACCACAGAGCTATAAAACCTGTCTGCTAGCCAGTGGGGGGAGGAGTAGAGTAAAGCAAAGTGCCAAAGACAAATGGCTTTCCTGAAAGCCGCTTGTGCTGCTGGACGAACAACAAAGATGCCGGGGAAATGCATGTCGGGCACGAGTGTGCGCCTGAGCATTCGATTGGCTTTGTATTGTCTGGGTGGTTGTGTGTGAGTGTGTCTGACAATGGAAACAAATGCTGCAAAATAATAAAATAAGAAAGTGAGTGCGGCGCTCAATTCAAGGAATTTTTGGACTTTTAGATAAAACAATGCAAAAGTTTGCCACTTGGTTTTGATTAACCTTTTCTTAACTGTAGACTGTTTTTCTCAGAACAACCTCTGTGCATAGGAAAGAAAGAAATGATTTAAAACATGTCAAATCACTCGAGCCCATTGCCCAATCACAAGAAAGAAGCATCTTTTTACTGTCTCATTCAAGTATTCATACCACTTGATCTTTTTCGTATTTTGTAAGTTTACAACATCAAACTTGTATTTTATTGGAATTTTGGGATTGACAGACATGAAGTAAGTCATATTTATGCTGGCATTAAATAAATTCTTCAGAAAAGCATTTCCACAGCTTAATGTTGCCACCACTTTGGTGGATTGAAGGTTTAGATTGTTTTCTAACCTAACCCTGCTTTAAACTTCTCCACAGCTTTGTTTTTGATCTGGCTGCTGTGCTCCTTCAGTGAACATCTGTATTTAAACTGAGATTAAAAAGGTTAAAAGGGATTAAGAGGTTGCACTGAATTGTATTAACGTTAGATGACAAATTCAAAAGGTTAATTTGTAAAAAAGAAAAAACACACATCCTTCCAATTCACAGTTATGAACTCAGTTATGTTGCTCTACCTTTTAAAGTTACTGGATTTAGTGATAGTAACCAGACAAAATATAAATAAATCGTTCATGGGATATGAATACTTTTACAAGGCACTCTGGAACATCTCCTTTACATCATAAAAAAATTATAAAAAAATAAAACAAATTCAGTCAATTAGAAGATTTATCCGTGGTTAAAAGGAAACAAAACCTCATTAACTAATCACTAATTTCTTGTTCCTTCAAACTGTATTTTATTACACCATGATTTTGCCAGTAGTTTTAAATAAAAAAAATACTTTGGTAGTCTCTTACACTCTCTTTCAGTGCTTTTATCTTGAGATTCACTTATGTCTGTCTTGAGAGAAAAATTTTATTAAAGCGGAAGTACAGGTTCCCAGTTTCATCAGTGTGAGCAATTCATTACTAATGAGCCTTATTTGTGGTCAGGGATTTCCAATAATGGCTCTGCTCTCCTCTCTTGGGTTTGAGTCGGTAAGTCACATCATAAACGGGGCCGTAAAGCTCATATAGCGGCTCTCATTACACATTCCCCAGCGTCCGCCTAATTAGAAATCTTCAGCAACTTTTTTCTTTCACCGATGTGCAAGTCTTATCCCTCCCACGTCAGATTTTGTCTCAGTCTCTCACCCACTCAGACTGAATTCTGATAGTCAAATTAAGATTAATCTTTTCTCGGTTCTTTTACATTTTCAGCTCACATTATGTTGAGATCTTGTTCATGTCATGAGTGACTTAATTGGTTTGGTTTAAAATCACAGAAGGGGTCACAAAACGTTCTTTTCCTAAATCTGGAACAGAACTTGATTAACATCAAAGTACCAGTTCTTCCTGGATCATGCTTTCATCATGTTATGAGTGCATCCATTTGTAGTAGGAGGGATGTTCCTCCCTCATTTTATTAGTTTCTAGTGAGTGTCCATCCATCTTTGTGCATATTTGTTTCCACATGAAGGTGTGCCAAACACATTTGATTGTCAGACTGGGCTACGTTCTGCAAAATTTAGTACCATCCCTGTTCATACTGAAAGAAAATAGCATATTGGCTCCTAGTCAGCACATATGCCCAAGTTGCCTAATAAACTGTATTCTTTATGTCAGAAAAAGAAAGGGAACCAAGTATTTTTATTTTTCTCACATTTTTCATTTAATGTTTTGCACTGAAATAAATATTTGTATTCAAATTGTCAGACTTATTCATCAATTCGCCATACTCTTCTGTTTTGTATTGCCATCGTCAGCCTGGTTGTTTGTTGAAATGCAGTTTATTGAGGTACAGTAGCTGTGACTGAGCAGAGCACTCAGCCTCCCTCAGATTGCTGTCATCAGCACACGCTTTGGTGCTACATCAGAGCTGTAATCAATCTGGCACCATGTCCTCTAGGAGAATTCAGCCTCCTCCTCCTTTCCGTACCACTTTGAGTTTTCCATGTGTGTTTTGTAACCAGCTAATTATTTGATGGTGAGCAACATCCACAGGAGTAGAGTGGGACAGACAGTGGGCAGATTGCCTGTTGTTGTTATTTGCATGTAACGCAAATTAGGTTTGTCTTTCTTTTTTTGATGCAAAACAGAAAACTACAGAGAAGTCAAGCAAATACTTAACTGCAATCTATACATATAATAAAGGAACTTGCACTTTTTCGTATTTTTTTCAAATAGATCTTTCTTAGCTCAGTACCAAATTCACAAAACCAACTGACCATCGGGAAAACATATTCTGTTTGATGCTTTCCTTTCTTGTGCATTTGGAAAAAGTTCACAAATAAGCCACAGGCAGAATGAGCTGCCATCTTAGCAGTGAATTCGCTAAAATGCCTGCTATCAGCTACATGAAGAAAGGACCTGCTAATGAAAACAGACACCTCTGCTGGAAAAATAATTAGGTGAGGGCTCAACTTGAATTTCTGAAATGATGCAAACAGAATGGAAAGTGAAGGAAGATGCATGATGTGGTGTACAAAGACAGTTGAAGAAGAAAAAAACTAACATAAACTCAACGGCTTAATATGTTTCATACTATTTGATAAAGAATTAAAACAATATATTGCACAATCTGGATCCAACAGCAGGTTACGTTTTAATAACCATACATGAAATTGAAATAGCATAAAAGTGTCAAATTTATTCTGTATGCGTTAGATTTTCTTTTGTGTGCATTTCAGTACAAAGATAATTCATCTTGCACTAAAAAAATGCTTTCATCATATTTGTTTCAGTGGAATTGTTAAAGAAGACAATAAAATTACGCCGATGTGAACTGAGTTCAAAGAAAATTGTATGTGGCCAGTAATTGTGTATCTGAATGTAAGCTATTATCAACTGCCTGCAACAAAAAACAACAAAACAAACCCACAATGTCGGCATTATTGTTGCGCCAGTACCTTCTCACTCCTTTGGAAAAATCTGAATTGGATGATACAGAAAATACATCCTTCCAAAGTCACCCATTGCCTACTCAATCCTTTCATTAAATTCAAGCACAGACACTGCGCTCATAATCAACTCACATGGCTCTTTCTGCTCCCACAGCCCCACAGCTCATAAAAAATTACATACTCAAAGGCATAACATGCTATAACTCATGTAAAGATTGAAACTAAATGGCTTTCCCAGCACCGCCGTATTTTTACTTACTTTTTTGCATCGTCTTTGTATATTGCATGCAGGATTACTCAGCTCAAGGGAGAAGAAGAATCTGTATGAAAGAGATGTTGATCTGTAGCCATAACATTTTGTCATTTTCCATTAATGTACGCAATTTGTGGTGCAAAAAATAGACCTCCAGGTATCACTTCTGATTCAGACAATATATACATAGTATTTGATTTCCACTGTGTTCATAGCATGGATAAGACATTTTGTTTAGGACACATTGTGTCATGCAAAGGCATTAACACCCGTCTGATGTGCTAACCTTCATTGCATCCTCCCAAAGAGGTTACCTTTGCTGCCATTTTCTTTAGAAGCTATCCTAAGTCGCCAACCCCACAACAAAATATAGATTTTACTAATATAAAATATTAATAAATTATCTAGAAAAAAACTATCTTTCTTTGGGTTTATAGTATAAATGGATGCATGTATATTTGAACATAACTTCTCTTTGAATGTATTGTGCTACCGTGTATTTTATACTTGCATCAACATTTGATTTAATGTAAATTGTATAAGTGATACAGTTGAAATTAGTCTGGTAGAAACCTTATCTACGCTTTTCAAGTATGATTGAATTTAACTACTATTACTGTTGATCAACTCAGTAGTTGCCATATCAAATACAAGTGTTGCAGTGAAGAAATCATTTTGACAAAAACTGTTAATGGTGAAGTTCTGATTTTATTTCATTATACAATTATGGACACATTGATTGATGACTCCCTACATTCCCTTGGGTAGAGAGGTTTTGTGTCAAAGAATCCTCTAACGACATAACTTACAAATATAAAGAAAATAAGACTGTGGGCAAATTAACAGCTGCTATTCTAAAAATACACTGGGGACATAAACTATTTCTCAAACTCTTTAGGGACAAAATCTGATGATTTCATCAGAAGTGGTTGAATTTTATGAACTTATTTGCTCTTTCTAATAGTTTCCTTTGTGTTTCTTCTTCCAGATTTATCAAACTTCTATCTTCACTTAAATCCATTAACATCAACTTAAATAACTCAATCTAAATGCAAGTTGTGTGGCAACCTTAAAGAAAGAGACAGACTTCCTGAGATGATAACCAACTCCTGGATAATTCTGCCAAATGACTCTTAAAAACACTGGCCCTGATAAAGAAGAGCAAAAATTTAAGTAACTCTTAAAACTCTGTAAATGGCCTCAACCCCTGAACGTGTTTAATAAAAATGTCAAAGATGAGCATTCCAACAAATTTTCATGGATTGAGGGTCAGTGTTGAAAGAGGAGAGAAGATTGGAAATAAAACCCATTTCACCCAATCAGGAGATGATAACGCCAATCAAATAACTTCAGCCACTGACCAAGAAGGAGGTGGTCTGGTGGTCTACAACACAAGCTCTATTCCTCCACTGGTTCGTCAGAGTGACTCTCCAGACAAAATTGTAATCTGGGGATCTGAGCAGCAATGTATAGAGCCTGCGCACAGAGAATTTGAAATCCACACATTCTTAGGAAACCAAAGTCAGGAGGAACATAACGAAGAGGAAGATGATGGAGAAAGCATGAGAGATGGTAAGGATGAGGGTCCCATGTCCATATCCTCAAGTTCAACGGCCAGTTCTGCTTCAACCGGTGTCAGGCGAAACTACGAC
The DNA here is from genome assembly GCA_903066825.1 of Alfaro cultratus. Classification (NCBI taxonomy): domain Eukaryota; kingdom Metazoa; phylum Chordata; class Actinopteri; order Cyprinodontiformes; family Poeciliidae; genus Alfaro; species Alfaro cultratus. The sequence continues at coordinate 11,575 of CAEFZX010006596.1, read as the reverse complement.
CACAACAGGGAAGAGAGCAGAATACAGAGGAGCAAAGAGAAACGCATTGCCTGTCACAGTACTGAAGAGCTGGATACATATGTGACAGGTTCAGTAGAGAAAAGAGACACCAGAACAGGCAGGGATAGACGGACAGGTGGTCTGAAAGAATCCAAGTCTGAGACAAATGTGTTTGTTTCCAGTCTGTCAGCTGTTGCTCTTGGTAGAAGCCTGTCTAGTGCTCTGGATTCCAGCGGTGAAGCATCTCTTATTTCCCTACCCAACCCCAAGACAAACCTTTTTCCCAACACCAACTGTACTACCTCAGCCCAGACCAGCAGAAGGGCAGCTTCCCTAGACACCAATCAGAACTCCCCACCATTTCGTCCTCAAGAGAGATATGACTGTCAACAATACTATGGCCAGGAACAGAGACTGGAGGAAAGGAGTCATCATAGAAACGGAAGGTCATCTGATGGAGCACTGGGCCAAAGGAGAAGGACTGGATTTGAGGAGAGGGTGCTGCCGCCTCGACGCCAACAGCTCGTCAGACCCCTCTGCCAGACAGAGATGATGAGAGACAGGAACTTGCCAGAGCCTAAAACTCAGCAAACTGGGACAGTGCTACATTCCTCCAACAATGCATCACCAGAGTCACACAGCAGCAGGTCAAGCAGAAAGTTTACAAAATCTGCTTTACGGGAACCGTCAGACTTCTCCCACCTTTACAACATGAGTGTTGTCTCCCAGCTAAGACAGGCTAACCAGGCATCCCATAGGGAGGTTCCACCCATGGAAAAACAGACAACTATAACTGCACAACATCTATCTGGTCCCTCTAACACACCCACTCTGGAAAACAAACCTCAGGCTCAGCTCACTTATCGAAGGAACTGCTCCAGTCCCAACAGGACTGGAGTTGAATCCAGGTCATCTACCCCTCCTCAATCCCCTCTCAGGACACCACAGGGCTCACCACGCAGGCAACCCTCTATGTACCTCATTTCCAGGAATGTCTCTGGAGCTTCTAGGCACATCCCATCAGGATGCAACCCAGCTGTACCAACCTCAGCTCAGGGCTATGGCAACAGTTGTTTGAGAGCTCCAGTGAAAGCAAACATAAGCACAAGTGGAATCCCAAAAGCGCCTCTTAACATCCAGCAGAGCTCCTCTAACTCTAACCCCAAAGAGAACTCTCCATCACCTAAACTTAAACCTAAAGGAATCCGCCCCAAGATCATAACGTCTGTTCGAAAGAATCCTCAGTTTAAACTCCAGGCTGCTGATGGACCTTATCAGGTCTCATCTCTGCCATCCAGACTCTCGACTTACACTCACAGCCAACCACCAGCGGCCTTTAAGGATCCATCTAAAGACCTGCGCAGAAACCCTGACGCTGAAACCCGAGGAACCCCTGTACTTAGTGCCTCCAACCCACTCTACGATAAATATCGCCAAGAAATGCAGGTGAACAGTTTCCCACCAGGGCTGCAAAACAGGAGCATTAGGACTCCTGGAAACACAAACACAGTTCCCCCAGCACATGCACACAGCCACAATGCATCGCCGAAACTGAGCGGCAGGGTGGAGGACTACTATGGGACATCATCTGAGGTGAGTTTGTTATATGCGATCTACTCTATATCTTTGCACTGAGATTGATCTTCAAGTATGTTTGTTTCTTCTATTCATAATAATGCATCAGTGCATTAGAATATGTGCTGCGGAAGTCAGGAAATGTCATGAATCTGTCATGTTTTAGTCCTTTCAATAAATGTAGTGATTCTGATTTTTAGGTGGGGCGATCCAACAGTTTAAAAGGCATCTCCTCTGAAGATGCATTGCAGGGCAGGACAGTTACACAGGCCGGGGGAAGTGGAAGTCTCATTCGTTCTGGCAGAGGCCTCCGTTTGGGTCTTGGAGCCGTCACCAGGTCAACTGCGGGTTCCGTCAAGACTCGTGGACCCAGTCAAGGACAGAGGTCGGCATCGGTCTTCAGCCAGCCAATCCAAACCGTTAGCCCAGCAATCAGCCAGAAAAGCCAAGATAACACAGGTAGAGGTAGGATACTCTACACGTTCACCTCTGGAATGGCAACTGAAAATGACTTCATCAGCCCAAATTTTGACTAACTAGAGTACAGCCTGGTCTTCCTGCTGCCATGCAACAGCTAGCAGTTGTGGGACCTGTGCATCCCTCAGCCTGGCTTGAGATGAAGGCGGTTCATTAAAATGCATTCTCTCTGAGATTCATTTTGGAAGTCCTGATTGGATAGCTGTAGGAGGGGATGCATTCTGCACCAGAAGACAGCAATCACAAACTGAAATATAAAAATAATAAATAAATAATAAGCCACTCACATCTTCTCCTCAGCGAATTTCTAATTCCAATGATACAGATAGAGCCTCTGACTGCTGAAGTCAGATTTCTAGTTCAGCTCATCTGTCAATAAAATATTGAAGTATGGCATTTTCTCATTCTTCTGGAAGGGTCCTTCATTCTTTGCTTACATGGTGTATTTCATTTGCTTTTTCCCTTAGTGATAACTTAGACATAAAGTGAAAAATTGATCAGCATAGTTTTATGGTTTATCTTATCATATTTCTTACTAATGCATATCTAAGGCATATCAGTCTGCATGGACTGTTTGTTCACTGGAATTTTTCTTAGCTTATGAGCACTAGATTCGATAAACACCAGATTAAATGTTGACACAGAACATTTGTCTGTTTTGAGTACAGTGTCTTGCAAAAGCATTAATACTCTTTGGACATTTTGTCACATTACAACCGCAAATTTAAATTGGTTTACTGGGATTTGATGCTACACACCCATTTAAAGATTGCATAGTGTAAAGTGGAAGAAAAATGGTAAATGATTGTCAATTCGTACTGCCAGTTGAAATCTGAAATGTATAACATGCATTTACATTCAGCTCCCCTGAATCAATGCTTTTTTTAGAATTGATTTTTGCTGCTATTACTTTGTGGTGTGTCACCACCATCTTCGAACATCTGCAGGTTGAATCATTTTGGTCTTTCTGATGTTCAAAATAACTCAATCTAAGTCAGATGGGAAAGAAGGGCAGAATCCAAATACATATAATTCAGATTTTGTATCTATGAAAAAATTTAAAAAGCATATATCATTTTCCACATAGTTCCCTTCAGCCATCCATTCTCTGTATCCGGGTTAGTTTCCTTTTATTCTTATGTACTAATTTCAATTATGACTTTTTCAATATTTTGCAAATGAAAATGTCTGACTCCTACTAATTAGTATAGCAATTATATAGTTTGTGACCGTTGTGTCACATGATTGAAGTGCATAGTTTAAAGTCTGTATTGTCATGATAATGAGGAAAGTCCATTTATAAGGTAAGACAGTGAAATGTAATGAACCATTACTGCAAGTGGATTCCCTCATGCTTCTCCATGCTTCCTTTCTGTAGCGCTGCTGGGACTACACTCCAAACAAGTATTACATTTAATAACATGCAGCTTAAAGCCTGGAGGTGGAAATCTATACACACTGTCGCCTCTCACTTTGGACTGTGATTAAAATCATTAGTGCTTGTGCCAGCTGCATGTCCTATTGATTTTTCCTGGCCTTATTTACATAATTTATCCAAAGTGAGAATGGCCTTGTTTCACTCAAATATCATAGCACACTTTGGCTTTATTCAAAAGATTTATGATCTATTCTGCATTTTTAAGTTGGAATTGAATTGTAGACAGAATTCTCTGTTAGGAACAGAAATAGAACATAGATGCAAAATTAAAAAGTAAGCAAAATAAGCTATTTAAATCAGGGATAAGTGGATGTTTGTTATACTAATTTATAATTTCTCCTCCCGGTCTCTCAGAGGTGATGAATAGGATAAGAAGTGGGGGTGGGAAGGCCAGGACGCAAATCAACACATTTATTCTTAATGATTCTGACATTCTCACTCAAGAGGAAGAAGCTCCAAACTCATAAGTAGGCCTCATGCCACATAGATATTAGTGGTGGAGGAAATATGTGATAAGCATGAGTTGCATCTCTAATGATGCTGGAGGGGGTGGACTTTTCCATTTTGTTCCCATTCCACTTTTTCCTCTCTCTAACATCAGGCATCTGTTTCTCCCTGTGAAACATGTTTTTTCTTCTGTTGTAGTAGTTATCCAATGGGCTCCGCTGAAGCACACAGCTGTGCCAAATGGAAAGGAGAGGAGGGTCGCGTACCTTATCTCTGTAGCCAGCAGGGGATAATGCTCTTCTTCTGTGCAGGATCTGGACCTTGTTTTTTCAGACCATGGAAGCCAAAATGGGGTTTTTATCCAAAGTCTTGAGATTTGACCACTGAATTCTGTGTGTCTCTGTACGAAGCCTAAATTGTTAATGTCTGCAGATCCTAACTTTTATTTGCTGTGAGAGACGATAGAATCCACTGCTTTTTGACAGTAACTTGTACTATGGAAGAAATGGTGTCACAGATTATTGCTGCATCCTCCACAAATTTTGCGGGCAGAAGATGTCTGAGTGGGACAGATTAGAGCAGCAGGACTGCTGACAATATTTATACAATAAAAACAAACAAGAAAACCCCATCATGCTTAAACTTTAATATTGTGCCATGTTATTTAACAAACAAAAATGAACATTAACAGCCAAAAAAGAGCAGAAAACCATCACTTAGCCAAAGGGATATTGAATATATAACAAATAAAAGAATTGCCCCCCTCAAAGTTCCTTTACAGACTTGTGTTGGTTTATTACATGAACTTCCAATTAGAGTGCTTTTTTAAATTTCCCCTGTGCTATTTTGTCAGTGTTGAATTGAATACCATAATTACATTAGAAAACATTTTGGCCATTAGTCCAGCCTGTTAGCACAGGCAGAGTCAAACAGCTATTTGCAGTTTAATTGTACACAGTTATTATGTTTGCTTGCTGGAACAACCAGAGTCACCACAAAGTAAACCTCATGCTCCCTACTGAGAGAGCTTTGTTAACTACTCATGATGAGTGATTCAGCATGGGTGTACCTTGTTTTCTGAATAAAATGAAACAACTGCCATATTTATTTACATCTTGTCTCTTGAAAAATGCAGTCTTTCTAAAGATTGATAAGCAATTCAATGTCAAATTGCTGTTTCATCACTAGATGACCAGGTTTTCAGCCATCAAGCTCCTGCGGCTCCTCCTGCTTCCACAGCAGCGTCCCAGCCCCCGTCCACAGCCTCCAGATCTCTGCTTCCCAAAGTCAGTCAGTCTGGGTTGCGGGCTCCAGGTTTCTCCTCCAACCGTCTCCCGGCAAGCCGCCTGGCAGCCTTTGGTTTTGTCAGGAGTTCCAGCGTCTCCTCAGCATCCTCAGCCCACTCCGCTGACAGCGTGCAGAGTGATCCCTGCAGGACAGCACACTGTGAGTTTCCTCTAAACAAAAATAATGATACTTTTTTTTTACCAAGTGTGAAATTTGCATTTGTGAAACTAAACCTAATTTTTTTCAGTGAACATCTTAACCAAAACATTAGCTCTATTTTAATCACATTTTTTTGTTGCTTCAATTTACAACGCTTTATAGAAAATCCTTTTATTTTCACCTCATTTTAGACCAATACAAAGTAACACATAGTTCTAAAGTGGCATAAAATCCAAATCTTAAATGTATGGCATTTAAGAAAAAAAAATCGACACTTTTTACCATCTTTCATTACAAATCTTTTGGTAATACATATCTCCCAGACTTGTTCATCTTGACAACCTTGTTTGTAATCCATAACTTATTTGTAAACTCCTTGCAAATAATTTATGTTGAGTCAAATGATATAAATAGCATCTTTGAATGTTTATAATGTATAAACACGCATTATCTTTTATGTTCTACAGTTGCTATCAAGTTTTCAGAACCGCCCACACCATGATTCCGACACAACCATGTTTAAAAAATTATTCATAAAAAAATTAACTAATTTAAGCCAATGGAAGCCACATTTCAGAATATTGTCACTAACATCTTGCGTTGGTCTTGAGTTGTGGTGAGTCATACGATCTTAGATGGGATGAAGCACATTCCAGATTAATGTATTACACAAACTGTTTCAAATGAAAACAGTAGCAGTAATTTAAAGATTACCGTAATTCAGGAAAGCTCCAAACTAGTTCTGTGCCATAGATTTTGTGAGCAATCAGAATGATAAGAATATATCAAACTTGCTGCTGGATGAACTGTGTGAATTTTCTCAATTCATGGTGTGAAACTCTGAGTTTTTCCAGTTGTGATTTCAGGGCTGCTCAGTTACTTGGCTGAGTTTTGAGGTAGCAGCATGTCTATTTAATGTGACCTACATAAGAAGGCTTGCTCCTCTTCTCCCAGTTACAGTTGACGTAAGCGCCTGCGTTCTCGGCTCACACACATCAGGCCCCCTGTTATGTCATCCCCCCTTTCCTCACTTCCTCCCTTTCAAACATACCGTTTTCAAGATTTTTTTCTGTAATTGAAATTTTTTTTTTTAAAAACAGAAAAAGAGTTCATCATCTTACGCATAAACTTAAATCAGCATGGTGCTCTCCTTCAGAAGAAGTAAGAGTTTCTTTTCTACAAGAAAGCTTCTTTGTTGAGCTAGGAGGCTCACATAGAGACAAAAACACAATCATTTCAAAAATAATGAACATGATACACAAAGATTTGTGTGCTAAGGGAATCCTTAAGATTTCTTTAGATTTTCCCCTTCAGTTTCAGTTGGTTTTGATCTGAGTTTTTCATTACAGCATTGCACTTAAAGCTGCACTCATTCAACCATGTTTCTCTTCACATGGGCATCTGTACTATTTGCTTAATTTGAGAGACAGACTCAATTTTTCTTTGACACTGTCTGGAAGGAAGTGTTCATGTTTAGTTGGTTATTTCAGCGTTTAGATAACAGTATTGTTTATTATTGCACGTGTAAACTTTTGAACATAAAAATATATATTCAGAAGATCTCAAAAGCCGCATCTGCACCAGTCTCTCTAATTTGCAATGAACTACAAAAGCTTGGGAGGAGATAAAAGAAGATCAAGGATGACAGTCATGAGAGGTAAAATATCGGGGGCCTTTGATGAGAATGTGGGTGGGTTTGCGTTTGATTTTGATTGTGTGTGTTTTACGTGACCTTTGTTTCTGAGGTGTTTGAACTCCTTTTCCTATTTAAGTTTAAAGTGAGCCAGACTCATTCTTCAAATCTTTCTGCTTAGCATACATGGACGTCTTATATCTTTTTCATGTTTTTGTACTGGGGACAGTTTTATGATCATAGTAGCTTCTCTATTTTTTGGACCTGGATTCAACAGTTTTACTCGTCGTCGTTGAGAGTTTGATCACTGAAACCTAAAGCAACATTCAACTATCGTTGATTTTGAACACTTGATGAAATTGGCATAAATTTACAGTTGAACAGTTCCGTGTTTCAGATTTCTAGTTCTGTTCATTTGATCACATAACTGTGTATTTAAAACCCAGTACCTCTCAACATTTCCAAACACTTTTCATATCTAATATCTTTATGTCTTTTTCCTCCAAAGAGTGTAGGCTTGTTATATCTTGGATATTTTTTCCTCCATGCCACTATACTTCAACTTGAATAAAAGCACATCCATGCTGACAGCTGAGGTTTTACACACTCTTCATTCATGGATATCATGGGAGTTGGTGAAGCTATGCACTTCCCATTTGTGCAGTAAGAGTAAAACCTGTGCTCGGTTGCTCCTTTTCCCCATTGATTCCCAAGCTAAACATGGAAATGTAGATCTCTGGAGGATGCAGACCAAATAAATCATTAAGGATGTAGGCAAAATAAGGAGGAGAGTTTTAGCTCTTCAGTAAAGGAGGTCAGAAAAGTAAAACACTTGAGCATCAGATTGCTCTAAACAGTGGATGAGGATGTGCATTGTCCATCTGTAATAGATTAATTAGAGTCTATACAAAATAATAAAAATCAGATGAAAAATTATTTGTATTCATGAGTACAGCATCTTGCTAAGTGTTTTTTGACACACATGTGAAAACTTTAAGGTGTTTTATTGGAATTTATGACAGACGAACATAGCATAGAATATAATTGTGAAGCAGAAGGATCATAATAAATTGTTTTAAAATCTTTACAAATGAACTTCCGAAAAGTGTGGAGTTCATTTGTACTCAGTCCCCTGAGTCAATATTTTGTAGAAATATATATTGCCGAAGTTATAGCTTCAAGTCTCTTGGTGCAATCTTTCTATTACCACTGCACATCTTAAGATTGAAATCTTTGGATATTTTTCTTCTTGAAACAGCAGTTGTAAAGTTTTGCCTTTCCCAATAATATTGTAACTCAAAAGTATATATTTGTTCTGATCTGTAGCTCTGGATGTAGGTTTCAGGTCTGTATCCAAGTGGAAGGTGAGCACATGCCCCAGTCTCAAGCACCCTCCATCTGTTTTTGACCCAGGACTGATCTATATTTAGCTCCATTCATCTTCCCGTTTATTGTGACCAGCATCTGCTGAAGAAAAGCTCTTTAATACTGTTAGGATGGTGTGCTGTGGGTGATGTAAGTGTTTTGCCACATATTGTATTTTGCACTTTGGTCAAAAACATCCAATTTGGTGTAATCTTCCCCTTTTTCCATATAATCACCTTCTAAGTCATTTTTGGCTAACGTGATTTTAGGAATAAATAAATAAACATCTCTTTCCAAAAGATGTTTTAGGCAAAAACAAAACAAGACTTTTAGCAAAAAGGGATTTAATCCATTATGTTAGGAAGGTCACAATATGTTTTTTGCTCACATGGGTTGTTTTGTGCTTTCTTGTACTAGTGGCTTTTCTTCTTTTCACTTTAATATAAAAGTTATAACTGGGACGTCACCAATTAAAAGTCGTCCTGTTAACAGATTCTCGCATCAGATCTGTGGATCGTTGCATTGTTTTCTTTCCACTTTGAAGCTTACTTTGCATTTATCATCCAAAATACCACCAAAATATATGGTGGTTTGTTCTGTAATCTGACAAAGTATAAAAATGTCAAGGAATACGACCACGTTGGCAAGGCAATTTAACAATATATTTAGAAATATTTTTCACACACAAACTAATGTAAGCAAGATCATTTTGATCCAAAGCTTCAGTGTTTACCTTAATTGATTTTTATCAACTGTTTGCATATAAGAGGCTTGTAAATAAGAGCGGAGTAGCCGAGCATCTTGGGAGCTTTAGGTTTCTCTATATGAAATCAATACACCATTAACGAAATCCAGGCATTAGGGTTGTCACTCAGGCCTCCTCAGTTGTCGCATGGTTGTCTTTGTTGGTGTATTAGAGAAGGAGCATCAGGGTTCAGGCTATCCACTCCGGCCAACATAGAGCATAAAGAACTGAGATGTGAATGCAGCAGAAGGAGGCTGATGAAGCCTGTGACTGAAAACGCAAATCCTAAAATAGAGTGCTATGACTCTTATCTGTACTTTTTTATTTTTTAAGATAAGAATAATCTAATAACACAAGAAATCAAAATGAATCTAGGGAGCAGAAGGAAGAAGGTGAAGAGTGATGTGGCTATAAACACTAATCCAATGAGTCAAAATGAGCAGCAAGTATAGAGAATAGGAAAATGGGATGGAGGAGAGAATTCAGCGGAAAGAGAAGCATGAGTGTAGATGGAGAGGATGTCAAACCCCAGATGCCACGCAAGGCTTAGATCTGGTCTGAGATTCATGCCAGCTCACTGCGAACAGATGGTTTCTGTGGTGCATGCACACACACACATGCCTGCATGCACACATGCACACAAGTTCTCACCCAGAGAGCAGCAAATTAGATGGGCCAATTAGATATGGGTGCTATTCTGTGGATAAGGAGAAAAAAACTAACATGGCTGAAGCTTCTTAAAGCATCAGAGCTGTGACAGGGCTGTGACAGTCTCATCGAGCTTGTTCATTAACTGACAGCTTCAAAGTGCATTTCATCCAGCTCACCGTTAACTTGACTTTATGACTGAACCGGCCATTTCCCGCCAGAAAAAACTATTGGATCAATAGCAGCTAAACTTTAGTGTTTCCTGCATTATGAGCTATAAGTAAACACAAAGTGTTATTAAATGCTGATATGATTTTGTGTGTAATAAATTTTTAAGATTTTTTGCAAAATGTTTTTGTTTACTGATTTTTAGTATATGTTGTCAATTTTATTCTTTGTACTTTTTAAAATCATCTCGTCATATGGTATCATAAGTATGGAAAATTGAGAAATGCCATATTCTTTTACATTAAATTGTTTTAATTCTTTTTAATTTTAGCATTCACATAACTTTTTAAAGTGTACAGAGGGTTTTTTTGGGGGGGGTTTCTTCATTTGACTCAAATTATAGTGCTGGTTTACATGGCCCTGCAGTGCAGCCTGTGCCAGTCAAATATTAAACATAAGCTATGCTAAGGATTTTTTTTCCTAACACTTTTGTATTATCTTTCTTTAACATTTGCTGGCTATGTTTTGATCTTTTTCTAAGATAAAAGATACCTGTTAGGTATAAAAAACAGGATAGGAAAGAATAAGCTTTGCTTCGGCCTATTCCTTTTTTGGTAAACTGTGGGTTTGTTTATTTTTGTTGTTTTTTTTATTTTGTTGTTTCCTGTGTTTGATGTGGACAATTAACCAAAATAAAGTAATTGATTGATTGATTGAGATAAAATGCAGGTTCTGCCTTGAGATTTAGTGACTATGCTTTTTTCCCTTTATTTACTACAGTCCTACTTACTCTTTGTGAGTGAAAGTGTGTGACAAAGTCTGTAAACAGCAGCCACAATTGTATACCACCTACTAAACTGCAGTGGAAAATTGACCTATTCTATACTGAGTGAGGAAAAGAGTGAGCGCCATACAAACACAAATGCACCCTGGATGTGCTCAGCTCTTTTGTATGAGATTGTTGCCTCAATGAAATGATTGTTGTGTGTCAGTCTTGGTAGTAAACCAAAACTAGAAAAATAAACCTTTCATGTTGCTGTCTGTAAATCACGTCTCGGAGGTGTGTAGATGAACATTTCAGCAGGCTTGAATCTGGCTCTTTCCGGTTTTTGAATCCAGTGCAGCTAACAGATGGTCATCTCCATAGGTCCTTCTCTGCCCCGTCTATATGTTACAGGACCATTGCATGCTGTTCAAGTGTTCTCTAATTTACATTTTAAACTGCTACAAGACCTGATTTTGTATGTGTTTTGGTGCACTTGCTTACATCTTAAATTGTATACAAATCTTATTTACAAAGCAGAGGAATCTTAAAGGGCACTATAATTAAAATCAGTTATTTATTATTGTTACTAAATGATGGTTTTTCTGCTGACAATTACAGTCATTTGCCATACAAGCCCTTTATTTTTCAGAATAGCTTCAAGTGAAAAGATTCTGCACTTAAAGTCACAGCTCCTTAATTAACCCTCTCAGGCTCAAATTAAGTTCTAGTTGCAGGAAAAATCTGATATTTGGAGAAAATGATCATATGGGGTAATAATACCCCATATGATCAATTCAGACTTTTTTTCAAAATAGTCAAAATTATCAAAAAAATCATCAAGCAAATCTGCAAATCTGCAACATCTGC